>ML800718.1:226839-252562 GCA_009831015.1 Picea engelmannii
ATGTCGGGAACATATCGTGACCGTCGGATTTCCTAACTACAAATGCATACTAATGCATACTAAAGAAACACACTTTTACCTAACGACATATTAGACCAAGTAGATCTTAACTAACTCCTAAGTGTATAAATATCCTAACATTTGAGAGAGCGATAAAATTGATATTAACAACTAATTTCACCACAAGAATACTCTTAGATCAATGTTGTTGTCCTCTAGGGCTTATGGAGTCTCAAATGCATTAGCTTGAAGATTTATTTAGTTGAAACAAAAGAGGTAAAGTATAAACCCTATGGTACAAGCATGTTTATGCCTTAGGGTTTATACTTTGAGGAATAAGGTACCTAGGGTGCAAGCATGTTTGGGCCCTAGGTGTCACTTTTTCCTTCTTCTAGCTTCACTTAGGTCAAGGATCAAAGTCTAGGGTTAAAACCATAAAGTGAAAGCACTTTTGGGCCTTAGGATTTTAACCCTAGCAAGGATGCGTCACAAACTTGGACAAGTAAAAATTTGTGAGTAATAAAATCACTTACATATTCCTATTAGGGTTTAGACAATAATACTTGAAACAAGATAACTATTTAACCATTAACATAAACAAGACAAGATAAAATTTGCAAAAAATTAATTACTTCATCAAAGTAACCAAAGCATTCAAACCCTAATTGCAGAAATTATCCATCCAAATGAGAAAGACATCCACCACAATCTTCCTTCAAGACTAGTGCATGAGAGAAAAGATCCCAAGAGGGTTGAAATAACAAAAAATTCAGAAGTGTTCTTCACAAATGTGAGGTGAAAAATGATGATCCAAATGAATGTTAGAGTTGGAATTTATATATGAGGCTAAACAAATTCTTTGTCCACATAACAAGTCAAGTGACAAAAATAAGTGGGTCTGACCCCTCAAGTATCCTCTACAAAATGCTAAAATGAAAATAACACATCATTAATGCCACATGTGTGGTGATGTCAAACCTTCCTAGGCTAGGAGAGGGCCTCCAAAGGCCATGTGGAAACATCCTAAGGTGGAGTGACGGAAATGATGTGTCTCTTCACCCATGGTCATGCCAAATCATCACTAGTACCCCAAGTGTCAATGAAACCCTAATGCCATCAAACCATAGAAGATGACATCATGATCAAATGGAGGATGAAAGAAAGGGTTTAGGGCATTGCGTATAGGCTAGAAAGAGTTCCATATCATCTCTAAATGGTGTTTGGGTGTCTGTTGTTGCAACATCCCTGATCCAATGAATAATAATCCTTGAGGTACTCTTCCATCCTATGGGATTTTATTCCATATGTTTTCCATCATGACCCAATCTTCTTAAACCAAGCCCATATGTCCATTGTCCAAGGTTCTAAAGATGTGAAAGGTCATGTTGGAAGGTGGTAAGTCATTGGATGACTCACTACTCTGCATCACACATGCCAAAGTCTTGCAATAAAATCACAATGTCTTAAGTGAAAGATTAGGAAGTCCCTCAGAGAACCATGTCAAGGCCATCCAAAAAAAATCAGAATATAAGACATGGTAAACCAATTTTCATAAGAGATATTAGTCCTTGAATCATGTAAAGTAATTTGTTGCTTAATATATAATCCATGCAAAAAATTCACCTCAGTATACCCTTCAAGCATATCACCAAACCAAGACTTCATGTGAGTTGGAAAATTTGAATATGAGAGGGACTTCATCCAACCGTATTAGGTGTACCAACCTAGATAGGAAATAAAATACCTAGGTAGAGGAATAGGTCTTGAGGGAAATAGTGAAAGAAAGAAACCCTTCAAGAGTAAGTGTGATAGTGGTATGAATTAGGGCTTACTTCATGGCTTATGGTGTCATCAAATCTATTTCTATGAGTGCCTTTATAGAGGGATCAATTGTTTCTTAAGATACCCTTTCCTCAGTACATTTTTCATTCTAAACCCCTTAATTTTTCTTTGATGCCCATTCTTTAATTTGGGAGTTCACTTTACAGGTTTCAAGCTTTATTCCTTCATTTTTATTGGGCTATAGTCATGTTAGGATTGTTCCTTTATTCAGTACAAGGGGTGATTACCATTAGAGGGGGTAGAGCTTAAGTTGGTTTGTGGATTTTATAGGTGGCATTCATCATTTATAGAATATACATATATAGCAGTCACACCAACCTTTGGACCTATTATAACACAAGTTATAGGTTGGTAAAATCCCGATCCAACCACAAAAGAAAGTGTTAAAACTAGGAAATCCTACATCCAATGTCACCTCGATGTAGGTCCCACATTTCAAGTGTGACTAGGTCACTCTAGGGACGCAATCCCTGTGACCCTACGGGGAATGCGATGTAGATGGATGGATTATGAAATTGGAACCCCTAGAAGTCAAATATAATTGGAATGAGAAGTGAAAGAGATTCCTTGTAAGTCAAGTGATTGTTTCCCCAAAGGTGCAGTACTTCTTCGGATGATTGTACCTACCCGAGACACAAAGAAAGACACCTTGCAATGATATATGTTAGTATGGATCATAAATTTAGGCTTGTTTTCCCTAATTTGTAGAAGAAGATAACAATTTATATCAGCAAATAAATCATTCTAAATCAACATGTAAAATCATGAGATCAATCAATGGTACTATCAATGAATCAGGCAATCAATTATGACTTAGATATGGGAATTTGAGGCTGAATAAAACAAGCTATTATAAAATGTATTTTCTACAGAAAATTGAAGCCTTATGGCTGTAGCATTCAATGGCATGCAACAAAAAAATCAACCACATAAAAGTGCCAATAAATAGCCCAAAAATTGCGCCCTAGTTATTAGACTAGCTGAGTGAAGTTAGAGAGAATTCTTAGGGTTAGTTTGTGAGATAAGAGGGAGTTAGCAGCTAGGGTTATGCATCCCTAATGGATGTAGGTTAAATTTTGTAACAAAAATTAAATTAGTGGGAGAGGGTATGATTCCGCTCAATGTGGCAAACCAACTCCAAGCAAGAGATCTTTCAAAAGACAAACTTCACGTTTACGAAGGCAATGATATTATATCTTCAATGCAAAAAAGAAATGACTAGTGCCTTTAAATATTGGGTTAATGGAGTCAAGTAAATGAACTAGAGATGCTACTTCCTTGAGGGTGTAAATCCTCTTACTTCCCAAGGAAAGTATCTCTAGTTAGGGTTTGATAATGAGGGGTGTAAATACTCTTACTTCCTCAAACAAACCCTTGCAACATCAATGAAATTCAAGCAATAAATGATGCAGACTAGAGTGGGCATGTAAATACTCTTACTTTTCACTTATCTCCTAGCATAACAATCCTTGACTTGAAAAAATGATAGCATAAGAGTAGAATACCATACCAAAATCAATAAAGACGCTAAGACAATCCACCATAAAAGATAGAAACCATTCGTCCAAGGCTAGCGCCTCACTCCTCCATCAACCATTCATCATGATAGCCATAAACAAGTGCATAAGAGACAAAAGAAACCAAGTGTAGAAAAAATTTCAGATCAATTCTTCTCACAAGAGAGAGTTATGTCCAAATGAGATCTTATGATCTCTTATTTATACAAAATGTCACCAAGGTGACTTGTCCATATATTAAGGGGTAAACCACAAGACTAGGGGTCAACAACCCTAATATTTCCCCCTTTAACAAAGTAATATTAAGTAATTCATTTAAAATTTCTCTTTTACACAAATGAAATCCTAGTTTACATGGACGTCACCCCTTTAGGGGACATTTTTCCACTTGGGACAAGGCATTGGTGTTGGAGAATCTATGGTAGGCCTCCAAAGGCCACATTTCAAGAATATATGCAATATCCTCATGGCCAAGGCCTCATCCTCCTCAAAACATCTATGTGTCAATGAGTGGTAACACTACCACCAAACCCTATCCCCCAAGTATGACGTCAAGCTAAAAAAGAAGATGTTTTTCCCTCACTGGGCAAATCGTTTCGCATGTGAGGGTTGGGATAGGTCTTACACATCATATTCTATATATTTAATCCTTCATATTTGTGATCTGGTATGTGGACTCTTGGCATCCAGCCTGTGGGCTTGCAGCCTCATGGAATCCCAAGCTAGGCTTTTTCTCCCAAAATTGTCCACCAACTAGGTCCTGCAAAGAAAAATGAGCACACCCTCCAAGGATCTCAAGTCATAACATCATGATAAGTGAATCCAATCAATAAATGAGCCACCTAAGCATGTGCATCAAACATCACTATATCAAACAATTAATTTCTCAAATACATTATGCGACTTGTCAAGCTTGAATATGGGATGGTTGACGAGGTGTCCTATTAGGTATATCTTTCCCTAGGTCAAGGAGAGTTTCCATGATATCCCTCTCTAATCCATGTAAATTGGGTGAAGTGGTTGGGGTCAAGACTCAATGGGAATAAGGATCATGACATACTAGGGGTCATAGTGTCTCATTCATGGGTGCCTTTGTATAGGGTGTGTGGTACCTTCATCCTCAATGCATTTTTTCCAAGCCCATTATTTTCCATTATTTTTTTCTTTCATAATTTTAAGGAAACGTTCATAATTTTAAGGAAAGGTTGAAGGTCACTGCCATGGTGTGGTGTCCAGATAATGGCAGTGTCACCAACAAGTACCTAGTGGAAATGAGAAGTTTGGCTTGTGATGAGACCCCCTTTCTCTTGGCCATGCAATTGAGATACATTACCCTGGTTTGGTGACCAGATGATGGAAATGTCATACCACTAGATATTCATGGATGTGATAGGTTGGCTCTTGATGAGACCTCCTATCCTTCAACTAACCCTTTAAGAATTATTTATTATATTGTGGGTCCCTTTACTCAAAGATAAGTGTTTCACTTCCTTCTTGGGTGATCCTTGGGCAAAGCATCTGGAAGGTTCATACAAGGATTTTATCTTTTACCCAACATCAATCCCTCTAGGCCTTCAACCCCTTCTTCCCATAGAATGAGGGACACCCCCTTCTTGGGTCAATACACTCTAAAATCCCAAGAGATAATGAAATGGATGGGAACAGTGATGGAAAGTGGAAAGTATGGTCGGGAATGGTATGATGGCTCTTTAAGGGAGTTCCTAGTAACAAACCCATCTCCAAGGAAAACCACTTAATAGGGAACAATGTCAACCACCAATGTGAAGCAAGGCAAAATGCACAATGTCCAAGAATATATTATGAAATATAAATCAATCTAAGATACAACATACTCAAATGTATTAAATATTGAAATGATGCTCACCATAATACTAACTTGTACCTCATGGAGCAAGGACCACTGCCTTCTAGAAGCCAACTGATGTGGTGGATGCCATCTATAAATCTGTGACCATCTGTGGTGGTGAGAGGGGTTTCCAACTATGAAAAAGTATATTTTTTTCCATGTAGTATTCTCAGCACTCCATATTTGCAGCTTGCTAGCCTCAAGACATAATCTCCTTAGTTATCCAAAAAATGGGGATAAAATTTGGCTCCTACTTGGGGACATGTGCTCGTCGTAGAGTGCATGAGAACCACAACATATCCCAGTAGACCTGTGCCTACCAAAACTCAGACAAAGGTATCAAAGCATCTAGGGTGGTGTTATCACCCTTCATCCATATATATATATATATATATATATATATATATATATATATATATAAATGAAAACTAAACTAGAAAAGAAATTTTTTGACATTTTTTCAAAAAAAATTAAACTAAGCATGAAATCAATATGCGAGTAAAGAAAAATGAAAATGAAATGAATCTAAACTAATATTAGAAATCAAGACACAAATGCAGGGGAATACAATATGACTTACCTACTTACCTGGGGCATGGGCCCTGAAGAAGTCATGTGACTTGGATGTGAGGTTGGAGAAGAGATCCATCTACCGATAGTGGCATCTTCCTCTCGTCTAATGCTACTAGATAGTACCTTTCTTTATCAGAATTATTCCTGATGATGTAAGGGCCAAGCCATGAGTTCCTTTCTTTCTGGTCATATATGGGCTTGCCATTTATTTTGTCCCACATAAGCACAATAATTCATTCATTGAAATCTATGCAAGGTGTATTCTCATCGTGTGGAGGCTCTGTGTGGATTGTCTCTTTGACAATTTCTTCATGTTTCTGATTTTCTCCCTACATAATATGAATAGACCCCACCTCCTTTCCATGGTATTTTGTAGTCTTCTTCTTATCTGTCCATGGGAGAAACATCTATATGGAATCTTCCTATATAAAGGGTAACTAGGATGGATCATACTCAATAACTCGTGGAGGCATTTCATAATAGTGTTCATTGAAATAATTAGAGCCCCTCAGATCCATTACATGTGTATCTTTTTTTTCCTTGTTGTGTAAGATCTCATATGTTCCATCACCCATGGGAAAATATGCATGTGTAAGGTTCATGCTAAGGAAACCTCCAAGGGTTGAGGACTAGGTCCTTGACAAGAGCATCCCCCATGCATCCGGAACATCGATCACCAATATGTCCATGAAGACGTTGATATATGGAAGATCTATCAAAAATACCTCAACATCTTCACACACTCCCAATACATCGACCCTTCACGAATCAATACCACAAACATTGCCATAAGGTTGAGTTGTCTTCAAACCAAGTTGATTCATTAATTTCAACGAAATGACATTTTTTGAGGCCCCTTAATCAAGCATTCAATTGTTCAAGCAGAGGCCATTCATGCCTAATGAAAGATAGAAAAGAGGGTTCTTTTTTCTTTGCCAATCAAGATACATAGTATTCAAAATGATGGGAGGATCCTCCTTTTTTGTTTGGCACCTGTAAGACTTTTAAAATTTCCCTTTTCACGGAAGGGATCTTACACATCTCTGTCACTGGGATTGCCATATTCAGTTTTCTAAACATGCTTGCAAAATCTATATTTAACTAAATGTCATATTTAGGAGTTGCCTTAGGAAGCAATTCACATACCAACGGTGGAGGTGGTGGAGCCACATTTTATTCTAATGAAATAGGAGTAGTAGGTTGTGACAGAGAAATTGAAGCTTTATTTCTTCTAGTGTAGGTCAAAATTTCCCTCTTCTTTAATTCCTTCTTCTGGTCATATATCAATTTATTTAAGGTCAAGAGTCTGCCCTCTCTTTCTCCTATTCTTCTGGCTTCATTGATTGTTCTTGGGTAACTTTTTCATCGTCAAAATTGCAAATTATATCAATGAATTTTATATTGTTAGGATAATCTTTGTCTCATTGGGGGAAATCATATTCTCTGTAGGGTTATTGGCATGGGAGGCAATAATATTCTATATCAAATATCGCAACAGGTTTTAAAGTATCTGGGGCCTTTGCCTCTTGTTGAGGTCTTGGTTTCCAACTGGTGGAATCTCTCCGTTGTTTGGAAAACTGAGGTCTAGGAGCATATTGATTTTTTTCCAATGTAGTCATATGGTTCATAAGTTGATTCTGCACTTGGAAAAACTGAGTGTTCATTTGTTCTATCTTCTGAGTTAGAATAGCAATCGGATCAAGAACATTGTTTTTGGAAATATTCGTTCTTGCTTCTACCTTGGCACGAGGGTACTGAAAAGGTTCTATTTTTGAATCAAGGAGATTCTCTTCAATGTCGATACTGAACTCTTTATCCTTTTCCAGTGATGTGGGATTTTTATCTTTAAGAATGTATCAGAAATTCCCTTCAAAAGAATTCATGTAAAGGAGACACACTGATGATGTTGTAGGATGATAATCTGTTGGAATTTGATTGTACAACCTGTCAAATATGGTAAAGAATCCCTTTAGTGTTTCATTCTCCCTTTTATTCACTTGATTGAACTGAGTCCCAAGTGTCCCACGATATACCTTTTTCGACTATCTTCTCTTGAATAAGTTGGAAAAAACATCATAGGATGTAAGATGATTACCAGGGAGTCCTCTGAATCAATCAAGGGCCTCTTCAGTCAATGATGAAGCGAATAACCTCATGGACACATATTCATGTTCAATACTTGCATTGTCCATGTCCTGGCCCATGACATAAATGTGATCCTCAACAGTTATCACATTGTTTCTTTGGAACTTTGGCAACCACTTGTTGACTTCTTTTAGCAATGTATTAGGGAAACCTTGGATATTGACTATGTTAAGGGGTTTGTAGAGGTCCCTTTCCCAATGTTGATCCATTGGAACAAGAGGAAGGGTATTATGGAAAAGGGTTTTAACAACGAGAGACTTGAGAGGAGGTCTTCTTTGGTAAACCTTAAAATGCTTGAACCTCCCAGGGGGAAAATGTTTTGGGAAAGAAGGATTCTGGGAAGGTGGAGTCACCATATGAGCTTCAATATGATTTCATCAATGAAACAAGAAAGGGAATGTCCCTTAGGTGGAGTCACCAGGAAAGCTAAGGGAAAGGATTTGGGATAGCTTACCAAAGTGTCGTTAGGGTACGAAGAAGATTCAAAATCTTCCCCAGCAACGATGCCAAAATGTTATAGAACAAGTTGTAGGTTGGGAAAATCCCGACCCAACCACAAAATCAAGTGCTTAAACTAGGAAATCGTACACCCAATTTCACCTCAATGTAGGTCTCACACTTCAAATGTGACTAGGTCACTCTAGGGAGGTGATCCCAGTGATCCTAGGGGGAATGAGATGTAGATGGATGGATGATGAAAGTGGAATCCCTATAAGTCAAATGTAAGTGGAATGAGAAGTGCAAAGAGATGCCTTGTAAATCAAGTGATTGTTTCCCCAAAGGTGCAATACTTCTCCGGATGATTGTACCTGTCCAAGACACAAAGAAAGACACCTTGCAATAATATATGTTAGTATGGATCATCAAGTTAGGCTTTCCATCCCTAATTTATAAAGAAAATAAAGCATTCTAAATCAACATGTAAAAGCATAAGATCAATCAATGATACTATTAATGAATTAGAAAATCAATTATGACTTAGATATGGCACTTTGAGGTTGAATAAAGCAAGTTGTTATAACATGTATTTTCTGAAGAAATTTGTAGCCTTATGGTTGTATCATTCAATGGCATGCAACAACAAAATCAACCACATAAAAGTGCCTATAAATAGCCCAAAAATTTCTCCCTAGTTAGTAGACTAGGTGAGTGAAGTTAGATAGAAGTATTACGGTTAGTTTGTGAGATAAGAGGGAGTCAACAACTAGGGTTATGCATCCCTAATGGTTGTAGGTTAAATTTTGTAACAACAATTAAATTAGTGGGAGAGAGGGGACGCCCTAGTAGGGGAAGAGTCCTCTCAATGTGGCAAACCAAATCCAAGTAAGAGATCTTTCAAACGACAAAATTTCACGTTTACCAAGGCAATGATTTTATATATCCAATGCAAAAATGAAATGACTAGTGGCTTTAAATATTGGGTTAATGGAGTCGAGTAAATGAACTAGATATTCTACTTCCTTAGGGGAGTAAATCCTCTTGCTTTCTAAGGAAAGTATCTCTAGTTAGGGTTTGAGAATGAGGGGAGTAAATCCTCTTGCTTGCTAAGGAAAGTATCTCTAGTTAGGGTTTGAGAATGAGGGGTGTAAATCCTTTTACTTCCTCAAACAAACCCTTGCAACATCAATGAAATTCAAGCAATAAGTGATGGAGACTAGAGTGGGGGTGTAAATACTCTTACTTCCCACTTAGCTCCTAGGAAAATGATCCTTGAATTAAAAAAATGATAGCATAAGAGTAGACGACCATACCAAAATCAAGAAAGATGATAAGACAATCCACCATAAAATCTAGAAACCATTCATCTAAGGCTAGCGTATCACTCCTCCATTAGCCATTCATCAAGATATCCATAAACAAGTGCATAAGAGACAAAAGAAGCCAAGTGTAGCAAAAATTTTAGATCAAGTCTTCTCACAAGAGGGAGTCTTATGTCAAAATGAGATCTTATGATCTCTTATTTATACAAAATGTCACCAAGGTGACTTGTCCATATATTAAAGGGTAAACTACAAGACTAGGGGTCAACAACCCTAAGATTTCCCCCTTTAACAAAGTAATATTAAACAATTCATTTAAAATTTCTCTTTTGCACAAATAAAACCCTAATTTACATGGGTGTCACCCCTTTAGGGGGCGTTTTGCCACTTGGGACAAGTTGTTGGTGTTGGAGAAGCTATGGTAGGATTCCAAAGGCCACATGTCAAGAATCTATGAAATATATTCATGGCCAAGGCCTCATCCTCCTAAAAAATTCCATGTTTCAATGACTCGTAACACCACCACCAAACCCTAGGCCCCAAGTATGACATCAAGCTAAAAAATAAGATGTCTTTCCCATCCTGGGAAAATCATTTGGCATGTGAGGGCTGGGATATGTCTTCCACATCATCTTCTATGTCTTCAATCCTTCATCTCTGTGATATAACATGTGGACCCTTGGCATCCAACCTATGGGCTTGCAACCCCATGGAAGCCAAAGCTATGCTTGTTCTCCCAAAATTGTCCATCAACTAGGTACTGCAAAGACAAATGAGCACGCCCTCCAAGGATCTCAAGTCATAACATCATGATAAGTGAGTCAAATCAATAAATGAGCCACCTAAGCATGTGCATCAAAGATCACTATATCAAACAATTAATTGCTCAAATACATTATGCAACTTGTCAATCTTGAATATGGGAGGGTTGACGAGGTGTCCTATTGGGTAGATCTTGCCCTAGGTCAAGGAGAGTTTCCAAGAGATCCCTCTCTAATACATGTAAAGTGGGTGAAGTGGTTGGGGTCAAGACTCAATGGGCATAGGGCTCATGACATACAAGGGGTCAGAGTGTCTCATTCATGGGTGCATTTATAGATGGTGTGTGGTACCTTCATCCTCAATGCACTTTTTTCAATTCCATGATTCACCATTCTTTTATTATTTCATAATTTTAAGGAAAGGTTGAAGGTCACTTCCCTGGTGTGGTGTCCAGATAATGATAATGTCACCCACAAACACCTAGTGGAAATGAGAAGGTTGGCTTATGATGAGACTCCCTTTCTCTCAGCCATGCAACTGAGAGCCATTGCCCTAGTTTGGTGACCAGATGATGGCAATGTCATACCACTAGATATTCATGGACGTGATAGGTTAGCTCGTGATGATACCTCATATCCTTCAACTAACCTTTTAAGAATTATTTATTATATTATGGGTCTTCTTTACTCAAATATAAGTGTTTCACTTCTTTCTTGGGTGATCCCTGGGTGAAGCATATAGAAGGTTCATACAAGGATTTTATCTTTTACCCAACATCAATCCCTCTGGGCCTTCAGCCCCTTCTTCCCATAGAATGAGGGACAACCCCTTCTTGGGTCAATACACCATAAAATCCCAAGAGATAATAAAATGGATGGGAACAATGATGGAAAGTTGTAAGTATGGTCGAGAATGGTACAATGGCTCTTTAAGAGATTTCCTAGTAGCGAACCCATCCCCAAAGAAAACCACTTACTAGGGCACAATGTCAACCACCAATGTGAAGCAGGGGAAAAAGCATAATGTCCAAGCATATATCATGAAATCTAGAGAAACCTAAGATACAACATACTCAAATGGATTAAATATTGAAATGATGCTCACCATAATAATGAGTTGTACCTCATGGGGCAAGTCCCACTACCTTCTGGAAGCCAACTGATGTGGTGGATTCCATTTGCAAATTTGTGATCATCTATGGTGGTGAGAGGGGTTTCCAACTGTGCAAAAGGGTACTTTTGACCATGTAGTCTTCTCGACACTCCATATCTACAACCTGAGGGCCTCGATACATAATATCCTTAGTTATCCACAAAATGGGGATAACAGGGCCTTCATCCCCTTCTTCTCGTGAGAGAATGGACCATGACCCATTATCAAATTTTAGTGTAGTATAAAAAGGTCCAGGATGGAAAGTGTTAAGTATGGTGGGGAACAACATGTTACTCTTGTGAGGCCTCCCCAGTAGTACCCCTTTTCCCTGGGTTGTGACAACATGAGACTAGGGAATATAAGTCTACCACCAAGGTGAAATAAAACAACCAACACAATTTCCCAAGCCAATGATACATTCTCCAACTTCAACCAATGATCCTCATCTACATTCCCAACAAACTAATAAAAACACTTTTCATGAAAGAAGGACTAACATACCACATGGCGACGATGGTGTACCACCTCCCATACACTGGTTTGTTTGGATGTGATGATCCTTGGATGATTTGTAGTTGTAGAGACAAATGAGGGGGGTTGTTGGGATGCCATCAATGGATGTGCTAATAACCATCATGGTTGGGATCATTGTCTCTATTTTGGGTTATGAGACATGATCTCCTCTATTTACCCTGAGGCATGTGGGGGTAACATGTCCTAGCCTGGAAAAAACAATGTTTGCAATATTAGTTGTAAACAAGACATACACAAGTGGGGTTATAACATTCTAAAAAATGTGCCCTAAATGCTAAAAAATAGGGTTATAGTGACATGTAATGTTAGGTTTTAATAACTTCACATAAGAAAATTTAAGTGACATGCAAGGGGTGGGCCAAAAAAATACTCTAACGCACACAAAAGAGGTTGACTTTGTGGGTTGCACATGAGAACAAGTTTTTTCTTGTTGGCCTAAAGAAAATGTGTTCACGTGCACTATGACACACTACATAGTACATGCTAATCCATTGAGTAGATCATAGGCACAAAAACACACCCCAAAATAGACAAATCTTTGTGCACAAGTCTAAAAAAATATAATAGATACTATATTATCTAAATCAAGGTGTGTTCCATAAAAAATTGATTGAATATACATGAGTATGTAGATAAAATCATAACAATTGGAAAACCTAGTTGCAGGTAAAAAACATTGTGCATAAACAATACTCCTAAGGATGACAATCCTTTTCAAAATAAGCACACCGTAAAAACACTCTGAAAAACTACATTAGTAGCTCTAAAAGAAGGGTTTGAAAGTCTTGTTTTTGAGACATTGCTAGTAATAAAAAACATGCATGGAAATGTTTTTCATAGAAATTTTTTACAATGGAAAAACTTAACTTGACCTAAAAATACATTGGAACCAAGCTTGAATTTAAGACTTCTTTTGGTTACATACTTATGGATATCATTTATTCTTCATGTCCTTTTTGGATGGGTTATGCCAATAGGAACTCCATAACAAGCTTGAGCACAGGAGGTAAGTGTTTGACACACCTAGTGCCTCAACTCTGACATTGTGTTGAAGTTAGAATAGAAATACCATGAGGAAAGTAGATCCTTGCCATGTGAACATGGAAGATAAACACACAAGACAATAATATTGGTGGGTAGTTTTGTTACCTAACCACCACATTAATCAAGGGCCATTAAAGGCACCTTAACATCAATGTGGGTTATCACCATCCATTAAGGGTGAGTCATAATTGACTTTAATGCCCACTATGGGGCCAAACAATTTAGCTTAACCAATGTTTATATATATAAGATCCGTGGGTAACTTTGTTACCTAACCACCACATTAATGAGGGACCAAAAAAGGCACCTTAACTTCAATGTGGGCTATCACCATCCATTAAGGGTGAGTCATAGTTGACTTGAATTTCCCCTATCGGGCCACAAAATTTAGCTTAACCATTATATATATATATATAAAATGGGGCATTCAAGTCGAATATGACTCACCCTTTTATACATATGCATTCCCTTTTTATTGACTTAGTAAATATAGTACATTCAAAGTGGCTATTGAGCCTAAAATTCAAATTGTTGTCCTAATATCATATGATGGAGATATTACATTCTTACTAAATACCATGCCAATAAGTTGGCTAGTGTATATCCATGTGATCAAGAAATCCATGATATAAAGAGACCACTAATAATATGTACGTGGTAGACAGGATACCAATGCCACTCTCCAACATTATTTATATGTCCAATCTCACCACATCTAGTTTCACCATTACCTTTACTAAGTTGTCAAATTATATATATAGTTCCTTTATCTTGTTCATGATCCCCTAATGGTTAGTATCATTGATGTGCATAATTCCTTGTAATCAACTTATGATCACTTTAGAGTCCCCAAAACATTTATACCTTTTACCTCTTTCTCTAGGGAAATATTTAGTAGCGTATTTTCTATGATTAATTCAATGATGTTTGTTGTTCCCTTGCCTAAAACTAGGTTATCCCTAGCTACTTTGTCAAAGAGACCTTGAGCTTGAGTTTGATCCATGATTGGTGCTATAAGTAAGTGAGGGTTCTCAACTTTATACTATGTTGATCTTTCAAGCAAATTAGCCTTCACCTTATCAAAAACCCTTCTTGAGCCAAAAATATTTCCTTGAAAAATTATTTCATTACAAGTTAAACAAATTAACCATATTACCATGAGAGGTAATGCTTGATCCTTGTCCTTTGTTCCTTTAAATCTAATTCTCTAGTGATTTATTTAATTCCTCCTTGTCTTTGGTGAAATTGGTCTTTATTAAACATGTTGTTACACTCCACAATTCTTTGGAGAATTGATAGTGAATAAATAGATGAGAGATCAATTCTTGGCTTTCTTCACAAAGGGATAATCTCCTTGACCTTTCCCATCCTCGACATTGTAAAGTTTTCCTAGGTGAATATTGCATTGTCTAATGCTATCTAGTTAAATTACTTGGTATTTGGGGTGCTTTGACCTTCCAAATATTAGTCCATTTTCACTTAGGATTCTCTTCTTCCAACAATCCAAGATGTGTGTGATAGTCGAGTTTTACTAAGAATTTTCCATCAATTGGATTTGCTCTCCATTTCAACTTTTCCTTGTCTTATCTTAATTTATCCCTAATTTTACCAATTGTGCTATGAATATATTCCACTATGCTACTTCCTCTCCATTCAGTGAAATATCTCCACCATGTAGCCAATTTAATTCGATCTAGTTCTAAATGAGCAAGTGGGGCTGCCACACCTGATTATGTCATGTATTATCTACAAGAAAGTTCCTCTTGAAGTAACCTTGACATCTTATGGAATGGATCCTTTCCTATCAATTTCTCCTCCTCCAACCTAACTCGTGTGCCATCTCTAATAAACTAGCATAAGAATATACTAACAATATTGAAGGAAGAGGTTAGACCTTTGCAAAAGTTTGAGTCGTCGTTATGAGATTTGTTGGGTTCCATGATCCACTCTTCTATGGACACTGATGCTATATATTTATGGATATGGATGTCCTGGAATAGGCCTTTCTTTGTTAACAAATTCTAATCCCTTTAGTTTCTAGAGTTCTTGAGAATATGCATAGATTCTTAATCCCCCATCCTCCTATATATTTTGGATTGGATAGAGCTTCTTGTTTAATCAGTGTCAACATCCCTTCATCTCTATTCCCTTTCCACGAGCAATTGAAACAAACATTCCTTAACTTATTCAAAATTTTCTTTGGAACATTGCATAATGATATCCAATACACTAGAATAGAGTGGAACACACTTTTCATTAGAACCACTCTTCTTTCCATAGATATCCATTGGTGGGTCTATTGAGACAACCTTGATTTTAATAAGTCTACTAGATAATTGTAGTTTGTTTATATAAAAGTTAGGTTGTAAATGAAAGACTATACACACCATCTTTTCATAGAAATAAATAACTAAGGAAGGAACTTCTTGATCATTTATCTGTGTCCTTATGGTGTAAGCTTTAATCTTAAGGAATATTTTCACTGGTTCACCTCCATATCTATCACACTATAGAAAATACTTAAGATCCTTTCATATTCCTTAGCTTCTACCATAAACGTATCTCCAAATAACAGATCAGCCACAAACATGGGATGGGATTCCCTATATTATCCTATAACTAAAATGTTTGTATGTCCCCTACTAGTATACCTCTTGTATTAACTAGTTCAACTCCTCTGCTATTATCAAGAAGAGTAGTGAGGTGAGGGGGAAACCTTGTCTTAATCCTGAGAGGAATGAAAGAACCAGAAGAAAAACCATTCACCAAAGTTGCATATGAGATTGAATATAGTATTATTCTATTCAATTTATAAAGGAAAGTATGAAACCAAACTTTTTGTTAATATCCACCTCAAGTACATTGAATTGGTGTTGTCATGAAATTTGGATAGGTCTATATTGGTGATGGAGGATCTCTTGTGATTTATCTTAATAGAGTGCATTTCCTATCAATGTGATACTATTGAAACTTGTATCTCTATTCCTTCAATGCAACCATCTTCTCCTTCAATATGTCTTCAAAGAGAGTATGTTTCCTCTAGTTGAGATGGTTTTTGCTATGATCTTATAAAGGCGGTTGCATAAATAAAATGGTCTGTACTTGTCAAAGTGGGTTGGATCACTCTTATTTGGGATTGTGGCTATATATTTGGAACTTATGGATCAAAGGACCTTCCCTTTTCTCCTAGATTCATCTAACATAATCCTCTCCTACTATCTCCAAAAATCCCCTATAGAATTCCACTAGGAATCTGGAATCTATCAGGTCTAGGAGATTGATTATTTTGTAGTTAATTTAATAACCATAAAAGTTCCTCAATTGTCACTAGATGCATAAGGTTTGCATTGGTATACTCCTTTACCCATATGTGAAAGACTATTTGAAGATACAATAAATTCATCCCTTACATTCTCCTTCCCTAGTTGGGTCTAGATTCCTTTAAAATACGACACCCCTACCTTGTTGTCTATTTCAAAAGATTCATAAAGATATGATTTATCATTGTAAATTAGGAAAATAATGTTGTAATACTTTCTAGCCATAAATTGCATATGGATAAAAGAGGTATTAGTATCCCTTGCCTACAATGAGATTGCACAAATTTTCATTCCTCATCTTTCTTCCTTCCATGCAAGTAAAATTTTGTGTCTTTCATTCTCTAGAAGTCCTTTCAATTCTACTACCCTTTCCCACTAAAAAATAATGTCTTTTTTTCCAAATCATGTATGTCTATAGTATTATTCCCTCTACTATAGTTGTGTGGTGGAGTCTCTAAATCACTTGCTAGACCATTTTTTGGTCATCCCTTGATTTTGAGAAGGTTCTCATGGAAAATAAACATCCCATAATCTCCTTATCCAGTCGAGTAATATTCCCAATTATGGTGGATGAGATACATATATTTAGTTTATTCTAGCGTATACTCATCAATCTATAAATGTCCATTTGTGATAGTAGAGATTCCTTTAACAAGCATTGGTCTAGTCTTTTTTTAATATAGTCATGTCACATTTGTTTATTTGTTTAAGGTGGTGAGAGTTTAAAATGGGCTTAGTGCCCTTTAATCCTAATTTCTAACACATATTTTGAAAAATACATGGAGGGATCATCATTGGACCCTAGATCCCATTTCTTGTGTCCCTTTAGAATTAGATTTAATCACCCCTTTAAGTGATTCCAACAATTCCCTCCCTTTTAGGTCTTCCTAGAAGAGTTTCTTGTGGTACACAAGTATTTAAGTAATCCACATTAAAATAGAAATAATTTGAGAAGAAAGATACAAAAATGGGATTATTTTATTTAATACCATTGATTATATCGAATGAGGACCTTCAACCTACCACTAATCCTTTAAGATTAAGTGATTCCAACAATTCCATCCCTTTTAGGTCTTCCTAGAAGAGTTTCTTGTGGTACACAAGTATTTAAGTAATCCACATTAAAATAGAAATAATTTGAGAAGAAAGATACAAAAATGGGATTATTTTATTTAATACCATTGATTATATCGAATGAGGACCTTCAACCTACCACTAATCCATTGGAGTGACTAATATCATTTGTGAAACTCAAAATTCTATTCTAGGAAGTATTTCTTGAGAAAAGCCTTACAATAATCCTCAATGAACATTTCTTCTTGCACAAAAATAAGATCACGTTTATGTGCAAACAAAGTTTCTCCTAGGGTGCACTTTTTACAAGAGTTTCCCATTGCTTAGGACCCCATGATTGATGGAGAGAAAATCATGGGGAAGTGTCCCTGGGTGCTTCCTTTATTCTAAGTGCCCCAAAATAGTCAACTATGTATTCTCCAGTACATCTATGTCTTCTTATGTAATAACTTATTTTGTATTGGAATTTATCCCTGAAGTCTTCTTCTCTTTCACCCGAGTTATGTCCTCATTGAGACCTATTTTCAATATTTGAATTGAAATCCTCACTCTTCTTGGATTTAGATCTAGTCTTTCATTTTTTTTCAAATGTGGTGGTCCAAAGGACTATCTATATATGGATGGGGTGGCCAAGGTTTCCACTATCTTTTTTTCTTGAGTTTGAAACCATATTCTTCTCCAAGTATTGTTATCTGGCATTAGAGACACATGTATATTTTCCTTACTTATTTCCATATCAATATCAATAGTACCATGTTTAGATACCTCCCTTGATTCACCCTTAATGGTGATCCTCCCAAAGTATCTCCTAATTTTTCATTGTTTTGAGGATTTCAATCTTCTTAAGCACTTCCCCCATCACTTCCAATTCATCCCCAAGGCTCATTGTCTAAGGTTTATTTGGGCCTTGTAGTGTATTTAACCCCAAAACTTCTAAGAAATCACACAAAATGTAGTGAAAAGGATAATAACACAAGAGAGGAGAGGTAAACCCTAAGAAATGTCTCTTTAATAATACAAAATAGAGAGTTGTATTCACTTGCTTCTTCAAGGGGGAAACCTCCAAGAGAAATGCTCCAAATACAATAACAATACTTGAAAAAACATCACATAACCTTCTACTCAATATATAAATATTCATAGAGAATATTAACTACCTATGGGCCCCTTATAATGAGGGTCGACTAACTAATTTGGGCCTTATTAATAAATAAAAGGAACCTTTTAACGATGACTGATTATCACCTAACTATTTAATGGGTCTCATTCAAGGAAGGTGGCCTCATACATTAATAAAGTATCTAAGCAAGGGGGTTAGGGTAGGAACCTATCATGCCCTCCCCCTTTGGAAGTAGTGTTGTCCTAAAGGTTGAAGGTCAGTAAATCATTGTAGAATCACTGCTAGTTCCCATGTGGCATCTTTTGGTTGCAAATCTTTCCACTAGATCAATACTTCCTTGATCATGCATTGGCATGATTGATTCTCTCTAGTATTCAATACTACTTCTTATTGGAGCCAAATGGAACCTTCTTCATCATGTTTAGGTAGGTTGTTTTTCACTTTTCAATTTGATCCCATAACCTTCTTCAAATAGGACACATGAAAGTTTGTATGAATCATGGAGTGGGATGGGATAGAAAACTTGTAGGTGACTTGACCAATGCATTGTATAACATAATAGGGACCATAGAACTTCGTAGATAGCTCATGGGGAACTTTATCTTTGAATTATTCTTGTTTATAAGGTTGCAGTAAAATAAACACTTGATCCCCTTTGCTAAAAGAACATTTAGATCTATGTTGATAACCTTGTTGGTTCATTATATTTTGTGCCATAACCAAGTTGTTCTTGAGGATATAGATAATGGCTTCTTTAGTGTGAATCATTTTATCTAATGCATGAACATTGGAGGCGCTTGGTACATAGGATGCCACTGACAAGGGTTTTTGGCCATAAACAACTTCATATGGTGTCATTTTGATAGCTTCATGATAAGTGGTGTTGTACCACCATTCAACGAGTGGAAGCCATTTTTCTCATTGGTGCAACTTTTTAGAAGCAATGCATTTAAAATAGGTTTCTAAGCACTTGTTGACCACTTTTTTTTTTACCATCAATTTAAGGATGATATATAGTGCTCATATTCATCTATTTATCTTGAAGTTTAAATAGGTCCCGCCAAAATTTATTGGTGAATGTGGGATCCTCATCCAAGACAATGGAAGTGTGCATATCATGTAGCTTAAATATATGATACATGAATGCATGGGTCACTAAGAACATAATGAAAGGATTATCTATGGAACAAAAATGAGCATCTTTTAAATGAATATCAACAATCACCATGATGATTGATATGTTTCCTGCTTTTGGGAATCCCACAATAAAATCCATTGAAATGTCTATCCAAATCTATGTTGGGATTGGTAGTGCTTGCAATTCCCTTGGTATATTCACAGTCTCTCCCTTATTTCTTTGGAAATATTCATAGGATACTATGAAATTTTGGATATATGTTTTCATTCCATCCCAAAAGAATGAACGCTTAGTTATTTCATAGGTTTTATGAAAGCTAGAGTAAGATGCTATTGGTGATGAATGTAACTCCTATAAGATTTATTTTTTTAGGGTTGAGTCTTTTTCCTGTACAATGTACCCTTTATACTGCAACCATGTATAAATTTTAGGTTGGTTAGGATCTACCTAAAGCAGTTGGATGAGATTCTTTAAAGTATTGTTTTCTAGTTGTTCCTCGTAGGATTCCTTGAGCCATCCTAGACTTGGTAATGATAAGGAAAGAAATGAACCATCCTCCTCAAATTGTCTAGATAAAGCATCGACCACAACATTCTCTTTACCCTTCTTATATATGATCTCATAATCATACCCCAACATCTTGGTAGCCAATTTATGTTTCTCTAGAGAGACAACCATTGTTCAAGGAAGTACTTATGACTATGATGATTAGTATTAATCTGAAAATTCCTCCCTATGATATATGGGCACCAAGTCTCCACTGCATGAAGGATAGCCATCATTTCCTTCTCATGTGTGGATTTTCCCAAATCGTAGTCATGCAATTTCTCACTAGTGACTGACAAGGGGCATCCTTCTTGCATCAATACTACTTCGAGACCTTTGCTTGAGGCATCAAATTCCAAGAAAAAAGTATTATTAAAGTCAGGCATTTATAATTTTGGAATAGTGCACATCGCATCCTTTAAATCACCCAAGGCTTGTGCTACTACCTCACTCCAGACAAAGACATTCTTTTTAAGGAGTGAAGTTAGGGGAGATGCAATTTTTCCATAATTTTTCACAAATTTCCCATAGTATTTTGTAAGTCCTAATAATCCCTTCAATCTCTTCATTTTTTGGGGATGGGGCCAATCTTGCATAGCCACCACTTTCTCAGGATCAACTCATACTCCCTTCTTACTTACAATGTGATCCAAACATTCAACCTTAGAATCCCCAAAACCACATTTGGAGCACTTCACAAATAAGTCATTGTCTCTCAAGAGTTGCAAGGACTTATCAACATGTTCTATGTGTGATTCCCATGATTTACTACATATCAATATATCATTGAAGAAGACCAACACAAAGTTACATAGGAAGGGTTTGAAAATATTGTTCAAAAGGCTTTGGAAAGTGGATGGAGCATTACAAAGGCTGAAAGAAATCACTATAATTCATAATGACATTCGTGTGTACTAAAGGATGTCTTCCTCTTTCATCTTGATTTGGTGGTATCTTAAACATAGATCAAGCTTAGTGAAAAAAAATTCTCCATGAAGTTCATCTTGGAGATCATCAATAACTGGGATGGGAAGTTTGTCCTTGATCGTCAAGTTATTGAAAGCCAAAAAATCAAGACATGTGCACCAAGTTCCTTCCTTCTTTAACACCATGACTACTTGTGATGAGTAAGGGCTTGTACTAGGAAATATGACCCATGCCTCCAGTAGTTCCTGAATGATCTTTTATTTTTCATTATTTTTTGCAAAAGGGTGTCAATAAGGACATGCATTTTTGGGGGAATTCCTGGAATCAAGGGAATGCCATGGTCATTCTCTCCTTGAGAAGGGGGTAAACCCTTTAGTGTCTCAAATAATTAATGATTTTTTTTTAGGACTAGATGTAATTATGGGTGGATTTCTTGTGTCATATTATCCATAACCCGTAGGGAATTAAATTGAGCAACAATTCCAAAGTGGTATTTCTATAATAACTTCTCCATACGACGAGCACTAATCATTTTAGGAGAGATTTCCTGAAGTCATTGAAGGGTGTGTACATGACCTTCTTTAGTGAAACTCATATAGAGTTCTTTGAAATCCATGGTGACTGGTTCCAAAGTGCATATAGCCATTCTACCCCCAATACTATATCACAACCACCCATATCAATGAAAAATAGATGGGTTTTGAGTTGATAGTCTCCCATCTAGAGTTTGGCATTTTCACATCTCCCCCCACATTTCATCATGCCTCCATTGGAGATCATTATTTTGAACTTTTTCACTGGTGTAAAAAACAATGGGTTTCTTTTGACACTCTCTTGTGAATGAAATTGTGAGTACTTCCACTATCAACTAGGACTATAACCTTCCTATGCTTGATGTAGCTTGCAATTTTCAAGGTTTGTGGAGTCGAAATGCTTGGTAATTCATGCAAGGAGATGAGTGGTTCTTCATGAGGGAATGGAAGTTTGATATCTTCATGATTTTTAATGTTGGTGTCTTCAACCTATCTCTCTAGTGTATCTTTGGTAGTTATGTATTTGGTAAGGGCCTAGTTGGTCATATCAATTTGGAACAATTTTTGTTCTTTACACCAATGACTTGGAGCATATTTTTCATCACAATTATAATAGAGTCCACGTCTTTGGAAATTTTCCATTTCCGCTGGAGACGACCTTTGTACTGTCATGGGACGAGTAGGAGTTTTTCTTGAGGAACTATCCTAGGGGAACAAGTGTGGCGAATGAAGGATGCTTCTTTTTGTTTGTGCATTGATCATCGTCTCTACTTCTAGGGACTTCTAAGTTGCTTCCAACGATGTAGTATGACATTACATTCTAACTTGTGCTCAAATATCCTCCTTGAGGTCACTAATGAAGCATTATTTATATAAAGAATATGTTAAGTTCTTTGTACATATGGCTAATTGATCAAAGGCTACCATAAAATCTGTGACTGAGTATGTTTGGTGTAACATGGTCAGTCACCCCAAATAGTGAGTACATATCTCAAAATGTTCATGGATAACTTTAAAAAAACAGCTCCAAGCGATACAACCCACATAGGAGTTTTATTCCATTCCCACCATTTACATCATTCTAGATCTAGATACAAAACCCCCACCCTAAGTTTCATCATGTCATAAGTAATTCCTTGGAGGGAGAAGTGATGTTCCATCTAAATGACCCATCTCAAAAATGAAAATAAAACCTTCAATTAGTGTTTTGTGCATGGAGGAAGCAAACCAAAGATTAAAAATGAGAACATTGGGAATGGGATTAAACCATACAAATTAGAATTTTAGATTGTTTCAAGGGGATGTCCCATAGGTTCATCAAGGACTCTATCTTTCACTTGGGACATGGTATGTGTCTCTCATGAGAGGGAGATACATCCTTGGGATAAAATACAAGAGGATACTTCTTTGAAGGTCAGGGATGTATCCCCTTGCAACACACACACACACACACACAATATTACAGAGATATGTTATCTAACTAAATGGCCACTTCATTAATGGTTATGACTAGTTTTGCTCGACACCCATTTTTCAATCATTAAGTAAGACCTTAAGTGTTTCAATAACATTGATTGGATTATTTTTTGTTTGTATTAACTTGAAAAGTATATCTACTTGAGTATTTGTTTACTTGGATTGTTGAGCTAGTCACTCCTATTCATTTTTTTAGCAAGGATGTGTCTCCAAGGGATGGGGGATGATAGAGGATATCCCCTTTTGTTGAGGATGTGAGGGAATTTCCTTAGTCTCAAGGTTGTCTCACCACCTTAAGGGATTTTCAAGGGACTTCCCAAAAATCCTCAAGGATGCCTAGATTCCCTTCAACTATGTTGAGGATGTCCATGTTTTCTCTATCCAATTTGGCATCTTTTCAGCATTGGAAAAATGGAAAAAAACCTAAACTAACTCTCATCAAGTAACTCTATCCATTAGACCTATCTTTATTCTTTCTTATATTAGTATGCCACGAGAATTGTTTTAAGGGGAGGTTCCTCTAGAGTCTTTTGTTGTCTATCCACAATGTATTATCAAGTGCCACATGCTTTTGTCCATAGCGAATAAAAAAACACCATGTCCATTTGACTGCAACGTATCAAAAAGTGTTGAATGTAGGTGATGATGCGTTTTGGGCACTAATAGAATGTGGAGGAGGCAACTGGGTCATCATGATCCAGGAAGTCGAGGAGGAAACTAAGGCGTTTTGATTCACTGGAAAATAAAATTGGTGAGCGTTCCCACCATTCTCACATCCTTTGAAATCTCAAGAACCGGGAAATATGTGTTGACGAGTACCATCCATTGAAGACAATACATTTGGATTCTAGTCTTTCCTGAAAGAGGATCTGGTCATGATTCTTTAAAATGATACTACATAATGAAAGTTTTCGTTGCAAACTTGATAATACATGGCATATACCACTTCTTCATGAATTAGATTTCATACTTCATTTCAGAATAACAAGGGTAGGTAATGGGGTCGCGATGACCATTCTGTGGTTCTTTTGAATACCGAAGTAGAATCCCATTAATTAATTTAGGATTTATTTCTTCTTTCCCTGGTCCTCTCAACCTTAGTAGGGTAGGTCACCAGAAAAATCTGTCTCTCGAAAGCTACATCTAGAGATTTCATTTTCCCTTTTTTGTAAGAAATTATAGGAAGGCATCAAAGATACTCTAGAGTGATCATGTAGGGGATGAGCACCTAATGGTTAAAGAGATAGAACGACATCCAGTTCTATATCATTTATCTAGGGTTGGATATGAAACAAACAAGTTTCCCCACTCCTCCCCTTTACAACTCAGTTGATCCAGGAAGAAAAAAATCATGTCTATCATAAACCCCTACCCTCGTGGATTGGAAAACATTCAGTAATATTCTTTATGTATGTATGAATGAGTGTGCCTCATGCTTTGTGTCTTGAGTTCCCTACAAGTATCCATCCCTACATGGCCATATTTGTACTATTCCTAATGTGGGGCCATATTCGTTACCTTCAGAGAATCTTATTTGTGGCATTGTAGAATACTAGTTGAACTACCATCTTCTTCTTACTGAGGATTGAATAGGTTTGAGAAGCAGTGGTTTTATTAAGCTCCAACACCTCATTATTTTATACATTTTTTATAAGGTACTTCAATTGAAAGCTTGATAATACATGGTAACTGAGGTGAATTAAAGTAAAATAATGGTGTGTGGATTTTCAAAACTAATGAAAAAAAGCCACAAACATGTGTATATTCTTCTTTAATAAGGCCTGGTTGTTGTTGGGATATATTATTATTTCCAGATAAGTCTTGGAACCCCTAAGTAGGATTGCAGTTGGGATATATGTATATTTGTTATTCGCGGCAAACACATAAATCACTCTGCCTCTCTTCCCAACACCAACATATGGACATTCCAAGTGGGTTTATTGCCACTTTGTACAAGTTAACAAAAAATAATGGGCTTATATCTTGGTAAAAATGGTGTATCATAGTTTCGTGTCTATGGACAGGTTTCAAGGAGACAACCCATATAATAGTGTGGGAAAATGTAATTTTGTGCAGAAATAGAGTTTGAAAAACTATTCAACACTTAACTTTTAAACAAGAAATGTGAAGATTCAGTGGTCTATGGATCCTGTTGGAAGATTGGTTGTTGTCATTGATGTCAACCCTAGTCATGTGTTTTGGACCAGAAGATTGATGAAGTTATTTGGACATGAAGGAAAATGAACATGAAGATACAACACCCATGGATGGATAGTATACATCATGTTGTTTCCGGTGGTATGTGGCACGTCACGTGGATCCTCATGGTCGAGGAGAAATGAATTTTTGAAGATGACAAAGTGAATTGTACATGTAGGCCCTGAAGATAATTA
>ML800719.1:86959-98061 GCA_009831015.1 Picea engelmannii
GCCACAAGAACCAAACTGCTAAATGTAGCGACAGACAATTAAATCTAGCCCTGCCAAAGAATGATGAAGACCATATGCAAGAAAGATTCCAGTACAGTAAATGGCGGAATCGAAGATCTGCTTCGACGTAGCAGGGTGTGCCTACATTACATACCCTCTGCCATTACCTTACGAGCTTATGACGGATTACCATCATCTCCTGAAGGGCTCTTCCAAAATTTCCCCGTAGAACTCGGGGGCAAGACTATTCTCATCGACATTGAAGTTATCGATGCCCCACTCGATTATAATATCCTATTCGGTCGTAGCTACATGTACGCTATGAAGGCAGTTGCCTCTTCCGTCTTTCGAACAATGATGTTCCCCCACAATGGGAAGATCGTTACCATTGACCAAGTCTCACATTACGAGCCTAACCCATCTGCCAACATCGATAACATTCTTCCTCTCATTCACATGAGTCACGATGCCTACCCACTCGTCGAAATGGGTCCTGGAATTTTCAAAGATCCATCATTGTTAGGAACTTACCGTGGAGCACCACCGCTCCTTCGTCCTTCCAATCAAGTATGCATCGTATCATCTAATGGAACTAACACAGAGGATACCCTTCCTCCTTGGGAGGCTTCTATCATATCTGACGTCCCACTAGTCACATAACTTCCCCCTCACGAGCCTCCTGTGAACTCATCGACCCCAACAATCCACGATTTCACCTCTCCCTAAGGACATATCCCAATTTGGGAGACAGTTCCCCAAGCCATCGCTCAAATCCCCTTCTTTTACCCTCCACCTGGCATTGAAGCTTTCTAGGTAGCCACAACGCTTACCCTCCCTAATATGGTGTTAGCAATTCCAGTATGGTATTTACATCCATCAGAGATGGTCCCTCGACCATCCCTTCCCCCCCAAATGGAAGGAATCCCAATGATGATTCCCATACTTACCCCCACCATACCCTCTACACCCCCACTCACTACCCCCCCTGCCACAGTTGGGGGCAGGAGAAAGAAGAAGGAGCCCACAACTCCACTTCCCCCACGTGTCCAACCCCCTTGCACGCTATGTGAGAAAGATGGACACCAAACCAACAATTGCCCATCTCTACCAGAGTTACGGAATTTGATTCCACTCAATCAAACTCCCTCACCACTCACCACTATAGCCAATACTGCCGCTACCACCCCCCATTCAAGTAGTAAAGGGTTGCAAACCAAATTCGCTTGTGTTATATGTTCAGAATATGGCCATTATACCCACCATTGCCCATCATTGCCACTCTTTCGGCAGACATTAGCCGCAGTACACCAAAGCTTCTAGAGAGAACCCAGTCTAGCTACGTCATCCTTACCAACAATCACTGACATTCATTATGTCACAACTTCAGTCAATGAACATATGAGATGCCCTTTCTCTCTATGTGAATCATTAGATCATTTTGCATACCAGTGTCCTATGGTCATTGAATACAAGCAACGCCAATTGACCCTGCTTCACAGACCCACAGAATCGATAGTCGACCTTACCTCGTCACTAGAGGTTCTTCATGTCATTTCCCCGAAACCTGAGGCCCTTCCAATGCCTCCATGGTTCTTAGATGACTTATCTGAGCATTCACCGCCCAATCCCCCCAACTCTCCCACTCATTTCCCTATGGAAAGTTTACACCCAACTACCACCGGTACTCGTCAGTACTTCGACATTTGGTTTATATCGAGTGAACCCCCGCAATTTCCTCGCGTTGTTCCCCCTACTTCTTCATCCACAGGGGGTAGCCACATGACAACAATTACCGATATAACTCTTCATGACCCCTTGTATTCCTGCCAATTCTACTGTGACAAGGAAATACTAGAAGAGTTAAACAACCCTAACTACCCATGGGATGCACTACACCACCGCACACTCTTCTTTCCATAGGAAGCCTCCACGCCTCCTAACCAACACCCCATCTACGTGGTCGAAACCAAGGATTTTATCCCATCAGGGCCTATCGACTGGTTCAAAAATCCCATTCCTTCCCCTGATGCTTTTGAAGAAGGCAACATGGCCAACATTTCCCTGACCATGAAAATCGACATTTCCATCAAAAATGGCATCATTGAGGAAATCACCATTGGAGTTGCTTGCACTCCTCAAGAAATCACCGCCTATAAATCCCTCTTCCAGGAATATCGGGATATTTTTTCCTGGTCATACACGGAAATTCCTGGCCTCAATCCCTCTATCGTCAAACATCGCATCAACACCTGGCCCGACATTACACCAGTTTGTCAAAAACAACGACCGCTACACCCATCCAAAGAAGCGGCCATCAAAGCTGAAATTGACAAATTACGTGTTGTTGGGTTCATCTACCCCATCGCCTATACATCATGGGTTTCCAACCCTGTACCTGTTAACAAAAAATAGGGTACTATCCGCATCTGCATGGACTTTCGTGATCTAAATCATGCATGTCCCAAAGACAACTTTCCAATGCCTTTCATCGATCAAATTATCGAAGACTGCATAGGCCACGAGGCTCTATCCTTCATGGACAGTTTCTCTGGTTATAACCAAATTCAAATTCACCCAGCCGATCAGTACAAAACTGCATTCACTACCCCTTGGGGTACTTTTTCATATTGTTTCATGCCTTTTGGCTTAAAGAATGTTGGCGCAACTTTCCAATGGGTGATGACATACATTTTTCACAATCTGGCTCATATCATCCTCGCATACTTGGACGACCTCACAACTCGATCCAAGAAATGCACCCAACATCTTGATGATTTATGAATCATATTCCAACGGTGTCGTCAGTACAACATCCGCTTGAATCCCCTCAAGTGCATTTTCTGCATTACCACGGGGCGCCTCCTCGACTTCATTGTTTCCCAAAGCGATATTACCATGGACCCCCTCAAAGTCCAAGCTATCACTGAAATTCCACCTCCCCAGAATTTACGTCAACTTCAGAGCCTACAAGGCAAGGCTAAATTTTTACGACAATTTGTCCTAGACTACGCCATTCGCGCACATGGCTTCCTTTGCTTACTACGTCACGACATCCCATTTCACTGGGATGAACATGCCCAATAGTCATTTGAAAAACTTAAAATGGCGCTCTCCAACTCCCCTTTAATTAGTGCACCTGACTACAATCACGACTATATCCTCTACGTATCAGCATCAGCTGTTTCAGTAGCAGGAGTTCTCATTCAGCTAGGTGATGACAATCGTGAGCATGCCATTTATTACATTGGTAAAAACCTCTCAGGGCCACCATTGAAGTATAAACACGAAGAGAAACTAGCTCTTGCAGTCGTCCTCACAGTCCAGAGACTACATCACTACATTTTGCTTCGCATAACCAAGGTTGTAGCAGATTCCAACCCTATGCAATACTTGCTCAGTCGTCGACAAATTAACGACAAATTTGCTCGATGGATCGTTATCCTCGAGGAGTATGATCTTGAATTCTCAACACCCAAGAGCAAGAAATCCCTCATTCTCACCAAACTTGTCACAACCCTCCCCTCTGACACAACCAGTGCCCCCGTCAATACCGACTTTCCCGACGAACACCTTTTTTACATCACTTTGGATGATCCTTGGTACGACGACCTCCTCATCTACCTCCAAAATCAAAAGTTCGATAACCACCTTTCACGAGATGATCGTCATCATATTTTCCACCAGGCCCCCCGCTACCTCCTCATCGGAGACATATTATACCGGTGAGGGGTCGACACCATCCTTTGTCGATGCCTGACCATTGACGAGGCCGATAGAGTCTTGATCGACTGCCACAGTGGCACATGTGGGGGCCATCTTTTGGGACTATCCACTGCTTAGAATATTATCTGAGTAGGTTACTTTTGGCCTACCCTGTTTCACGATTGCGTTCATGCCGTGAAATGAGGCGAGAAGTGTCAGCTTTACGCCAACAAAGCCCGAGCACCACCTGCTCTTCTTCATCTAGTCATCACGACCGGCCCTTTTTGTAAATGGGGCATCGACTTCATGACTTGTAATCCCCCCTCCAGCAATGGACACAAATACATTGTTGTTGCAGTCGATTACTTCACCAAATGGGCTGAATCTATGCCCACCTTCAACAATACTGCTGACACTGCAACACGCTTTTTCTTTAACCACTTCATATCCCACTTTGGAGTACCACTCCAACTTGTTTCCGATCACAGGAAACACTTCGAGAATGAGATTTTCGTTGAACTCTCATCTCGGTTAGGGTTCTCCCACGATTTTGCCTCACCATATTACCCTCAATCTAACGGATAGGTCGAAGTAGTTAACAAGGTCCTCAACACCATGTTACAGTGCATGGTTAATAAACATAAGACCAATTGGCATCATATGTTATTTTCCGCGCTATGGGCTTACCATATGGCTGTGAAAACAACTACTAGTTTCACACCATTTCATCAAGTCCATAGGGTTGAGGCCACTCTTCCCATCTAGTGTGAAATTCCCACCTTACACACCGCAATTGAGCTATTACTTGACACTACTCCAATGGAGTAGTGCTTGTTGAACTTAGAGTCCCTGGATGAAGATCGTTGATCTTCATTACAGAACAATGAGGTAGCTAAAAAATGATCAAAGGCTACCTTTGATCAACATGTCAACCTTCTCTCATTTTGTGCAGGTGACCTCTTCCTTGCTTACGATATCTCTCATGATACCTTGGGCCATGGAAAATTCAAGTCACTATGGCATGGCCCATACATTATCCAACATTGCCTCACCAAAGGCGCATACATCCTGGCCTCTCTCGAAGGCACCTCTCTCAAAGAACCCATCAAGGGTTATACTTAAAGAAATTTTATGCTTAAACGTAGTCATTCTACTTTAGGTTATTTATTTTATAGTTTTTTTAATCTTTTTTCCATCCCTCACATCTAAAATATCATTTGTGCTATTGACAGATGCTTCCTCTACTAGCCTACCACATCGGTTACACTGATGGCGCCAGTCGTTGGACACAAAATCTTGCTTCGGTCGCTTGGGCTCTCTACACCCCCTCACATGAAATGCTCCATTTGAGCAGCATATGTTTTGGTTCAACGACCAACAACCAAGCCGAATACACTGTCGGCATTGGCCTCCTGGCTGATGCCCAACATCATCGTATTTGTTACCTTAGCGTCTTTCTTGACTCTCAACTAGTCGTTATCCAACTCAACAACGTGTATTGCGTACGCGACCCTTGCCTCTTTCGCAAATACCTGCAGGTTAGAATTTTATCTCGACATTTTGATTCCATTACATTTACACATATTCCAAGAAAATTGAATCAAATTATAGATAACCTAGCTAATATTGTGTTAGACTGGAATATATCACATCAAGCTACCTCTACACATACATAAACATATCAACAACCTATCACAGCATATATAGATTAGACATCATCAACACATTTAACAAAACACATGTAAACACCACATACATCTCAAAATGTATACTCATGTATATATAAAACGGTCCACAGTGCCATCCAAATGTTTACATACAAAAATACAAGTATCCACAGGCCAGTGAATCACCTCGGTAGAAAATGGGCTCACCAGCCTATATAAAAAAATACAACAATACAGAGATCACCACTCAAGGTTCCTCTAGAGAAACACCTCCTACCCCTCCCTCAGGCAGTGGTCCCCCACCCACTATTGGTCCCTCCTGCCCCAGAGGTAGTCGTCCAGTCATGGCAGCACCTGCTACTGTTGCCCGCCGTACCATGACCTGCCATGGTGGCGGAATCCCCACACACTTCTCCCGGATTCCCTCATCCTGGATATGAGACCACATGCCCTCAGGCACACCCTGTAGCACCGCCTCCAGGCGACGACGTATGTCCTCAAAATCTACTCCGGCATTTGGTGGAGGAGCATGTGATGGCCTGGCACCAGGGTCATCAAACCAACATCTCCTCACTTCTCTCTCAGGATCATCTAGTCTCGCCTCAGCGTCCTCACACCATCGTCTCTCTCCAACCCGTGGTCCTCCCCGTGGCGGTCTCTCCAGCTCCTGACGAGCCGGTGCTCTCTGCAACTCCACCTCGCGCCCGCAAGGTGCCACATCTGCAGATACAAACAAGCAACAGATAGTATTAGCATCTATATCATATACATATGTCATGCTATCTCAAAAAACATATATATCAAAATCATCAACATACCTCGATGGTCAAACACCTCCCCTGGAGGTAACACCATGTCCGGATCCTCCTGGAAGTCAACCCCAGCATAGGGGAATTGCAGTATCACCTATGGCATCTGCCGCCACACCTATGTCACCTCAGCAGTAAATAAGTGGCCACCCTCGCCACCACCATGGAAAAGAAAAAAAGTCGGCCATCGCTTTAGTCGCGGCTCTCGCACCCCAGGCGCACCCAATAAAATCCTAGGGCGCAACATAGGCACCCTCTCCAAAAACCAGGCCACTAGGATGGACCCGAAAGAAAACTCTCCTGTATCCGTGGACCGACAGTGGTCCAGCTACCCTACCATCTTGGCATGTAGTGTAATCCCCCAGGCGAAGTGCTCACCGGCCAACACCCTCTCCATCACACACAGCTGACCACCATTGATCCACTGTGTTGCAAGAGACCCATAAACTCTCACAATCATCACTGCTATGTAGCGATGCGCTAGGGCATCCATCACCCCAATGCTCATGATAGTTCCAGACATAAAGTTTGCCCTCGAACAGTACCTCCGGCTAACTGTCCCTAGCAACACATCCCTCAGTAACACCAGCTCTGCTGGTAGGGGCGTTCCCTGAAATGGGAGCCCAGTCAAAAAGTATACATCCTCCACCGCAGTGAAGGCAATTTGCTCTCCCTGCACTATGAAACAATGCAGGTCCGGACTCCACATCTGGATAAGAAACTATAGGAGATACTCCTGCACCTGTATCAACGGGCACTCAAAGAACTTTAGCAGCCCATAGGCTGCCAAAGTCACACGTACCCCCATCTCCTTAATATCCATAGCGTCTCTCAGCTGGGACCAATCCCGCTCTCGCCAACCAATCGACATTGTGAACAATGATCGCCTGCAACCACATAAAAAAGATAAAGTTTAAAAATATAAACAACATTAAAAAGATAAGGTTTACACCCATCAAACTTGCCTCCAAGGCACGACTATTTAACCCACAAGTGTGAACATGTGTGCACCTGTTCACTCACCAGGCGTGCATGTATGCGCACCTGTTCACTACACAGGTGCACTCTCAGGCACACCTGTCCATCATCCAGGTGTGCACAAGTGCATGCCTGTTCAACATACAGGGGCGCCTTCATGCACCCCTGTCACGAACACAGACGCACCTTAATGTGCGCCTGTCCAAAACACAGTTGCGCACACATGCGCAGCTATGCAGCCAACAGGTGCACACATCATGCGTGCCATTGTCCCCTTTACAAGCACCCCCATGTGCACCTATCCGGTGGGCAGGCGTGCTCTTATGCGCACATACCTCTAGATCTCCCGCACATGTGGGGGCCCACACCCATAAAACCCCCTGTATGGCCCTCCATACATCCCCTGCTCGAAAAAGGAAAACCTAATTCTATGTAGGATGATCAGACCACTAACTTGAAGCTCGTTGGTCCTGAATCGGATGCCTCATCCTCCCCAAATCTCCAAATCTCCTCTGAATACTTCTCGTCCAGTCACTATAGCAGCAAGTACAAATAAGGTGGCAATGTGGGCCCTACAGCTATATATAGGCCTTTTTGCCAAACTTCCACTCACCATTCTGGGAGCTCCGGGTGTCTATTTCTCGATCCATCTTCAGCTAGAGGATCAACATCCCATCATCTACATCACGACAGTTCCTGGGCCTCTTTTCATCCTGAGCCCCTGGGACGCCATTTTTTTCATACCTTGCTCAGGTACGCATGCACATATTCAAAATTATCAAATAAATGCTCATATGTTCGATTCTCTTCAGATATTGTTCACGTCAGGTATTTGGTTTTCATGTGTGTAGGTACTTGGTCATCATACATTAATGCAACCCCTTCAGGTATATACTCAGTACTGGCATGTAGTCATTCCCTCTGAATCTTACTTGCATCTCCAGTCACACCCTCTGACATTTGCCTCTAGGATCCCCATTTCCGGCTCTGTAGTACCAACACCTCCATTTTAATCTTCGGTACTGTCACCCAGTAGCACTCTTACCCACATGAGTTGTCCCATTCATAGAACCCTTTTGCGCCTTTGACACTCATGCTATTTTTCAAAACCCTTTAGGGATGGGAGTCTCGATAAGTCTTATATCATGTTGTGAATCAACCACATACTCCTTCTCCTCATTTTGCTAGCTTTCCCAACGAACTCCTAGATTATCTCTTCACAGTTCTCTTTTTTTACTGCACCTCCGCAGTATTATGAACCCTCCATTTCATCCACAATCAGTTTGCCCATCTGCAAATTTCCCTTCATTTCACTTACCTCATACAGAAACCCACCCATGGGGCCCCCACCCTCCACCAGTTCTCTGAGAAAATTATGCTCTACTCGGGCCAACCATATCACATTGGGGCACTCATTTCTGTATTTGTACACTTATCCCAAATTATTCTTTATTTATTGTACAAACGCCTTTGTTTCCAGCAGTTACATTACCTTTTTGTCATCCCCTTTGGCGACCTTCTTCCCTTTTTGGCCAACGCAACCCATGTCTTCCTTGGTTGGGGCATTTTTTATCATCTACCCTTATTGACATCATCCATATCCTCTGATTATCTCATAGGCCACTTACCTCTACCCTCTGAGTTTATTCACTTTGTCTCGCCTCTGGCACAACTTTGCCCACGTCTTGTTGTCCCCCTGCCACTCGACTTAGTTGAGCGGTTGCGGCCACTTATACTTCACATATACCCCCAACCCAGGGCAGTCTTGAGTCTCCATACATCTTGACTTCGACCATGTACCTCTTCTAAATTCTTAAGCTCATCTAGTAGATTTCACGAAGCCATTTTCTTCTGGGAGTCGCGTCCCCCTTTTTTCCGACATCGGCACAGTTTTCCAAAAGGGCGACAGTGTCTTGATTCTCATTACCCATCCAGTGAGAGATCTTGGACGGCACAGGGAGAACCACAATTGATCCTTGTTGTCGTTGACCCCCATAACATTCGATGTCAACACTTTCTCATGTTACGGTGGGTCTTACTTTGTGACTATTGCAGTTAGTTCTTATACTTGTCTAAGACCTCTGAACTTGGCTGGGCTATCAATGCCTACAGAATCCATGATACTTATTACAGATGTCACTGCCTACTATTCAGAGTATGTTCCTCCATGGAATTGTCTTATGCCTTTATCACGACCGCCCCTGAGGGTGTTGCAGTTGTCTACATCAACACTTCATTCCTCTTTTTGAGTCACATGACACAAGCATGGGGCATGCCCACCTCGTTTGTACATAGTTTATTTTTTATACACCTTAGGGAAGGTTGGGTTCTACAGGTTCCCATCTCCCTCCAACGAGGCACTCTTGACAATCCCACTATTGATCTCTCTTACAACAACACTCTCAGTAGAAGAAACATTGATGGATTTCGGCTATACGTATGCTCCTAACCTCTTCCATCAGGGGGCATCTGTTATCACTGAAATTTCGTCCGTAAATGGTTACAAGAATTCAAAATCGTCAAACAGTTATGAGGTCATCCATGGACCTGAATTAACACGAAAACATTCACAAAGGCTCAAAACTATACAACTAGTGAAAAAATTAAAGGGCTCTATGAAGACACTGGGCGTGCGCGCACATGCACGAAACAGATACGCAAGATTTGCGCACATACGCACGATGCACGATTGTTGTCGCAAAAAGTCGCGCACCTGAGAAATGACACATTTATAAGAGTGGTCGGCCTCCCACCCACTTCTGGTTCAGCTTCCAAGTTGATTTGACACTCAAATCTGGACTGAATTTGACTGGGTGGCTAGTCAAAGACCTAGAAATGCCCTAATTAGCCTCTTTACACACTACAAACTAGTTGGACAATAACCCAAAGGAATGCTATAAAAAGGCTATGGATACACTTCATTTTTCAAGGAATTCAAAGAAAAGTTATGCTGCCATTATTCTCTTGAGGACTCTTCTATCTTTGCCAAGAGTATAGTTGCATCATTGCATTGGGCAATCCATGTCACCCCTTGAGTGGATTAGCAAAGAATTCTTTCACCATTTTCATTTTCATTTTCAAAGTTGTAAGAAGAGCTTATTTGTGGGGGTCCAAGAGCCCTCCCTTGGAGGAAGAAGGGACTCATAGTCCCCTTGCTTCTCGGTGTTTTCTTTCACTAATATCAGCCTTATCATTGGTGACATGGGTCTCATTGTTTCTTTTGTCCTTATGTCCATATGTTTATAAATTTAGTTGTTGTTTTATTTCTTAGTTTAATTCTTAGTTATTGTTTTATATTTCTTTTTTTAACCCTTTTCCTTGCAGATGTCCTGCTTAGCAAACCCAACTAATCTTGCAAGCACCTCTATTTTGCTCACTAAGGTGATGAAAGAGGCACAACACACGGGAATCCCTTGAATATCTTTTCCAGAGACTTGGAGTTATTTCTTCTCCAAAATGAATTCTTTTTTAATGCTTATCTTATATGTATTAGATTTACACGAGGAAGCACCATAAGAGGACAGTTCAGTTAGGGGGAGCAACCCCGGATGGAAAGATACCTTTGCGATTGATGAAAAAGGGGGAGATATTTATCAGATGCAGAGGAAAGAGGCATGGTTCTAGGGGGAGCATGAGTGATATGATTTTAGTATTGCATCAGAGTGTTTCCATCAATTCCAAAGGGGGAGATTGTTGATTAAGGTTGGTTGTCATTGATGTCAACCCTTGAAGAAAGCCCTGTAGCACAAAGGTTGGGTAATGGACCCAATATTGTTTGATGTAAATATGAATCGTTATTGTACTATAATGGTTGATAATAAGTAGAAATATTTGAAATCCAATGTGGTCCCCTTATGGTGAAATCCCTCACGGGAAGACGCTTTGCGTATTGAGTTATCCTAGAAGTATGGTTAGAGAACCCATGCTTATTTGTGGAATAATGAAA
>ML800719.1:109197-148269 GCA_009831015.1 Picea engelmannii
TTTGGTCTTACTACATTTGGATCTGTTATGAAGAAGTTATGAAATTTTTACCCCAAACACTTGTTTTAGACTAGTTTCAGGACTAGCCACAAACCCTATTTTCCACGGAGGGTAACGCCAAAAATACAACAACCCACAAGCTGAAATTTGTACCAAAAATACTTGGATATGTTTCCTCAACGACCTCCCAATTTCACGGTCTTAATCATTCTAGAAAAACAGTTATTGAGAAAATGGTGATATGACCTGTAAATAACATACCTTAGAAAACATCATCAAAATAATTTATCCTCCCTTGAATTTCGGCCTTATTTGCTTCACCTTCCCTCTGAAATTCGGATTAGATATCCTTTGGTTACCTCAGTCACCTATAGATATTCAATATTCTCAAGTGATTAAATTGAGAGAGCCTTGCCTCTTATTTGTACTTTTATGTAGCTTCCTCAAGGGGTTACCTTTTAACCATCTTAACCCACTTTCCTTATTTTAGGGTTAACCCACTTCTAATTTCTCCATTAACTTTATTATTTAAACAATTTCTTTTGTATTCACTTTGACTTATAGTACACTCATCACTTCACTTTATTATTTACCTTCTAAAATCTCTTAAGTCACTTTGACTACTTTGACCTTTTGGGGCTTCTAGATGACTCATGAGGGTTCTCCAACTTCACATGGCCATAACTCTCTAACTGTGAAGAGTTATGTGACGTTCCACATACCAATGGAAATGGAATGACATGTACTATCCATATAGAATAGTCTTGCATGAAAATATATCAAAACGCATACCATTATCCATCAAACAAACTTGGGTCCATTACCCAAACCTGGTTTCTCCAACTTCTCATGGCCATAACTCTCTAATCGTTAGGAGTTATGTGACATTACACATAACAATAGAAATGGAATGACATGTAATATCCATATAAAATAGTATTACCTTCAAATATATTAAAACTCATAACATTATACATGAAACAACCTTAGGTCCATTACCCAAACCTTTGTGCTACTAGAATTCGCTACCAGACTTTATCCAAGGGTGTACATCAATCACTAAGGGTTGAAATAAATCTACAATATAACTCTCCAATGGTTGACATCAATGACAACCAGCAATCCATACCAATTGTCCATTAACCTAGGCCAACTATCTGACAATCACCCCCTTTTTCATTGATGGCAACACTTAGTCATGATAACATTCATGCTTATACTCATCATCGATGTTTCTATCTCTTCCCCTTTGATATTAATGGCAAAGGGTATCTCCCTTTAGGGATGCTCCCCTTGAATGAACTCTCCTTGGGGATGATCCCCCTGTCTACATGCCTCTTTTACCTCTCTCCAAGCATTTCTATCTTGCATATGATAAATCTCTCCCCCTTTTTCATCAATGGCAAAGGTATCTTTCCATCTGGCATTGCTCCCCCTAACTGAAATGTCCTTGGGGATACTCCCCCTAACTGAACTCTTCTTGAAACTGATCTCCCAACCTGAACTGCCCTCTTTATGGTGCTTCCTCATGTAAATCTAAGACATATAAGATAAGCATTCAAAAGCATTCATTTTGGAGTAGAAATTACTATTGACATATTTTACAAGAAGAGTGTTCTTGTCATTGATGGAAAGAACAACAACGACGATGGAAAACAGGAAAATCATAAGCTCGGGAGGAGGAGCGAACAGTAAGCAGAGATCAAATATTGGAATAAAAAAAGTAATCTCAAGAGGAGGAGCAAACAATATGCTTAGATCAAAGCTCGAAAGGAAAAGCGTAAGATGAGGGTGAGAAGCCTCAACAGTCATCTGATCAAGAAATTGATGGTGTTCATCCACTCATATAACAGACGTTGGTCATATGAGTGACCATGGGCTTGAGGACTGTTGGATGATTGTGACTGTTGGATCTGCAAGCCAGATCAATGGCAGGGATGGATTGCGGGGAGCGAAAGAAGAATTAAACATCTCGCTAGTTCCAATGCCGTAATTGGTCTAGATCGTAAGATCTCATAGACTCGAATATCGATGACTGTGGTTGATCCAACAAGCGATCATATTAATTCGGATTGAGTTGTGACCGTTGAATGCAAAATCACCAGATTAATGGTAGGGATAGATTGCAGAGATCAGTAGGATAATTAAATATCGCACTAGTTCCAATATCGCAATTAGTCAGGACCGTCAAATCTTATACCTCGAATATCGTCGATTGTGGTTGACTTACCAACGATGCACAACTTGAAATTGTAGAGTTTTGGTTACGAGTTAAATCACTCCCAAGTTGTGGTTCTACAACCATCCTTGATCGTTGATCTTCTTCGAGAATCTTCACAACCATCGGATCACTTTAAGTGGAAGGATAGGCTAAGAGGGGCTAAAGGGTTGAGAATTTGATTATCCAAATACCCGTCAGCTATCGGATCAAACTTGAATTCCCGTCAACCGTCATATCATTTTAAAGTGGAAGGATAGGATAAGCGAGGTAAAATATTTGAGATATCATTTATGCGAATTTCCGCCAGCCGTTGGATCATTCTAAGTGGAAGGACATGATAAGTTAGAAGAGATGCATCGCAGATAGATCGAGCCATCGATCCAAGATCATGATCGAAGAAAAACATTTAGTTTGGGTAACAAGATGCGAGGAGGTTACGCTCCGGAAAAATATCACTTCAGAGTTTTCAGTTTGAGATTTGAAAAACCCGAAGCCCGAAGAGCCGAAAATCTGAAATGAATAAGGACCATCGGATCTAGAGAACATACGATGACCATTAGATTAGGGAGATCTACATCAACATATCACGTCAATAAACCTCATCCGCAAGAACATGTGGCAGGCCACGTTAGCAAAGGACATATGGGAGATCACATCAGCAAACCACGTCAGAAAGGATATGTGGCAGACCACGCCAGCAAGGATGTGTGGCAGACCATGTCAGCAAGGACATGAGTCGTCCGATCTAAAAGATCACTTCAGGTGTATTCTCAACCGTTGATCATAGTACAATTGAAGGATAGTGTAAGTTTGAAAATTTGAAATACCGAAGTTCCGAAGGGCAAAGTTCCGACAACCTTCCATATCAATGTTTTATTAAGTCCTAGCCGTCGGATTCAACAATGAAAGGATGAGTGTAAAGATCAAATCTAACCATTGATTTGTTTCCGTGAAATAAACTGTCTGATTTGGTTGAAAGGTCAAATAATTGAAGAAGATAAGGACTGTCGATCTGTAGGAGGACACACATCAACAGATCGTGTACTCTGGTTGGAATACTCTGGGAAAAGGCAAAGGAAGGAAGAAAGTTGAGAGTTGATATTCTCGAACCTCAAAAACCTGAAGTGAATATCAACCGTTCAATTCGAGAAGACCATGTGTCGATATATCGTGAACTCTGGGTGGAAGCATCGTGGAGAAAGAGGAGTTTGAGAATCAAGACTCCTGAATCTGGAAAGGAAAAATTGATCCTGTCCGTCGATTTGGAGGGCCACATGTCACTTGGTCATTAAGAGTAAGGATCGCGCGTGTACAAAGGAAAGAAGGAAGGAAATGAAGATAGATCGGAGCCGTTGATCGAAGGAGCACCATCAAGATCATGAGATCGACAGTCCCATTGCATTGCAAGGTCAGAACATTCTCATGTCTTAATTTTTCATGAGCGGGCCGCAATTCAAACCACGGTTTTGGAGAAAGGGTACATGGCAACTAGAGGTGGATTGCAGGGAGAAAAGAAGTTGATCCCAAACCACTCTTGGATGTGCCTGCAATCATTCTCTTAGGAAAGGACATAGCCCGAGGTCACATGTGACAGGGGGCTAACAAGAAGAGAGCTCGCACCCACAATCACGTGATCACGAGAGACCATCACCAAAGGTCATATCAAGAAATGGAGCTAGCACTCACAAGATCGAATTCAGGAAGAACCTTTTGAATAGGAATTTGTTCACCATCGATGTTCACTTGAAAGGAAGGGGTTTATCCAAAAAATCTAGTGCCCACTGTGAAGTTTTTCTCAGGGAGGGAAAAGGCGCCAAAGGGATGCGCGTGTGAAGGTTCTCTCCGTAACTGCTAGAACAGAGTCATTGCATATTCCAGAGAATTCAAAGAGCTTCAAGGTGACTGCTATAGGTGCTGAAGAGTCTCGAGGTAACTGCCAGTGAAATGAAAACTCTTCATAGAAACAATTGATAGATGGAAAATTTTAAAAGACTGTAACTGCCAGAGAAGCCAAAGAATCTCAGGATAATGACCATTGATGAAGAACAGACTCATCATTATCGCCAGAGAGGAAAAAGAGTTGAGTGTATTATCTGGCAGAGGACTTGGCATGATAAATATACATATACCAAAGAAGGTATGGTTTCTTCTTTTGATAGTTATTCATGTGGGTAGAAGTAGGCTATGCGCAGGAGCTGAAGCGCACAAAAGAGGCGTAGCACAGAGAATGGAAATGGTGCACAAAGCATAAAATGCAGAAGAAATACATAGAACAAAAATGTATATCTAAGAGAGGAAGAGAAAGACTAGGTGTGCATGCAGAGACAGAGCAGAAGAAAAGAAATCTCAAGAAGATGTGAGCAGGAAGACACTAATGCAGGTAGAGCAAAGCAGTGTAGAAGAACAGTGATGAGACTGGTAATTCATTGATAAACACTATATCACTGTAATAAATTTCAGTAACAAAGATTTATGTCTCAGGGTGTTAGGGAGGTGCTAGGTAGGACTGTTGTCCTCAGAGTTTCAAGTGGGTGCTTTAACACACGGAGTTGTAGCTTCCATCTAGTTGCAGCTAGAAAAACCAGGGTGGTAGGGTGGTGCAAGGGAGAACTAGTGTTCTCTGTTATATAAGTTGGTTCCTGTGTAACTGGAAGTATATGCTTCCATCCAGTTGGTGTCAGAACACAAAGGGAGTTGGTTCTTCCTTCTAGTGGGTTCTAGAGAAACCAGAGAGTTGGTTCCCTCAGCAAGTTGATGCTTGTAAAATAGAGGTGGTAGCCTCAAAAGGATTTGGTGCTCATAAGAATGATAATGTACAGAAAATAAAGACTACTTATCATATCAAGAAGAAGAGGTTTTCTCCCTTTATGGGTTTCCTCAGGAATATATGTCTCTTTGTATTTCATGTGTGTGATTGATGTTGAATACTCTATTTCTTACTTCCCTGAATTATTGTGATCATCATTGAGTGTTTTGTAATGAGTTTAAAATGGGCATAATTGTTTAAGCACAGTAACAACTAATTAACCCCCCCCCCTCTCAGTTGTCTTAGTAATTCCAAAAAATGGTATTAGAGTGGGTTCCTTTTATTTAAAGGTAGATCAGTAAGATTAAACATGAAAATTCATGAAGGAACTTCAACCAATAAGCCCCCCCTGTTCAATGGAACAAACTTTGCCTTTTGGAAAGTTAGGATGAGAACCTACATAATGGCTTTAGGTACCGATGTCTAGGATGTGGTAGAGACTGGTTATGTAAAGCCAGTTGTACTAGATAATAAGGATGACAAGCTAGAATTTAGCTTCAACACTAAGGTTATGAATGTTATTCTAAGTGGGCTTGCAGAAGAATAATGTGTAAAATTTATGCACTTAGAATATGCCAAAGAAATGTGGGACAAACTCATTAGCAGTTATGAAGGTAATGATAAGGTAAAGGATGCCAAGATTCAAACCTACAGATGACAGTTCGAACAACTAAAGATGAATGAGGATGAAACAGTTAATAAAATTTTCTTAATATTTGAGGAGCTTGTGAATTCCATGAAGGGTCATGGTGAGAAGATTGAAGACATATTTTTAGTTCATAAAATTTTGAGATCTATGCCAGATAGGTTCAACACAAAGGTCTCTGCTATAGAAGAACGTAATGATATAAAATCTCTACCTTTTGATCAACTTATAGGAACGTTGACTGCATATGAAATGAGGATAGTTAAAGATAAACCCACCTCTAGAGAAGCATCATTTAAAGAAGATAAGAATTAGGATTATGAGCCTGATGAAATTGAAGCAAAATTTGTGAGAAGACTAAAGAAAGGATCAGACAAGTATCAAGGTAAGTTGCCCTTCAAATGTTTTAACTGTGGAAACATAGGTCATTTTTCATCTAAGTGTCCACACAAGAAGAAGGATGAGAACTCTGAAGATTAAGAGAATTACAAATCCAAGAGATTTTCTAAAAAGAAAAGTTTATGTGTAAACAATGATGACTTTTCAGGAGACATAGATAGTGACTCTTCTTGTGAAGATAAAAATAATGAATTTATGCTTATGGCCAAAGAGGATTATGATAATAAGAGCACAAGAAGTGATGTTAATGACAAATAAGTTGTTTTTGATATGGAATGTGAACTAATCGGTGATTTATAAGAGATTGACAGACTCAGACTTAAGAAGAGAAAAAAAAAAACAGTTGTTGATGCAGTTTGAAAAAAATGGTAAAAAACCCGATGAAGACTTTTCCCTACTAAAATTGGAGTTATAAGAGGCAAAGAAAATAGAGGACACTCTGAAACAACAGTTATCAGAGAATAAGGCAAGAATTGAAGCCTTGGAAGAAGAGGTAGTAAAAAATAGGAAAGAGATGGAGAAGTTTAAAGCATTATATCTCCAAAATCTTCCAAGCATTAAAGCCTCAACAGAAATAAATGACATTCTGAGAAAACAAAGATCTCCTTTGTTGAATACTAGTTTAGGCTATGTAAGTGGTTCAAGCAGCAAAGAGACAGGAAGTAAAGAGCCAGTAAAGATGATCAATTTCCAAGTCAACAAACAATCAGACCATGTGAATACTCTGTCACCAACAACTAATTAGGACAAGATGATCCCTGATAAAAAACTAAGACATCAGAAGATGGAGAAACAAATGCCAAGAAGAAGTCCATCCTTCAGGTACTAAAATTTATTCCATGGTTACTGTTTTTACTGCTCTAATTTTGGTCATAAGATTGCAAATTGTCAAATTAAGTTTAGAGACATGCAACTGAGGAGATCAAGAAACAAACAATCTTTGCAACATAGAACTAAACAACCAATGAGTAGACAACGTTGCACCAATATCTTTGACCTATTGAACGATGATATTGAATGTTATAACTGTTATAACTTCGGCCACAAATCTCCAAATTTCCATCTGAATAATTACAAAGAAGATCCAAGGATAAATCTCTTAGCTCAAAATGCCAACACATTGAAAAAGAAAGATAGTGAAAAATGTGGTCTAGTACTTTCAACTCAAAAACAAAAATACCTCTGGAATATAGATAGTGGATGTTCCAAGCACATGACTGGAGACAAGGATAAGCTTATGTCTATAAGAAAAAGAAAAATAGGAAATGTGACCTTTGGAAATGAGGAACTACGTAAAATCAAGGGTAAAGGGATGGTGAGTTTGAGTAATGGCAAAGGAGATGCCCAGGATGTTTTTCTTGTAAATGGTCTGAAACATAATTTGCTCAGTGTAATTAAAATGTGTGATAGAGGGTGTGAAGAGGTGTTCACTTCCAAATATTGTAAGGTAAAGAATGTAAACTCATGACAAGTGGTGGCTAAAGACACAAGGATAGATAATAATGCATGTGTGATGGAAGAAGATAGAAAAGAGTGTCATCTAAGAAAACATGATGAAAGTTGGTTATGGCATAGGAGATTTGTACATATAAACTCTAACCACTTAATCAAGCTCAAAAATCTTGAGGCATTAAAAGATCTTCCAAAATTATCAAAGCCACTAGATCATGTGTGTAAACCCCGCCAAGTCGGAAAGCTAACCAGGACACGGTTTAAATCCAAAGAGATCTACATCAATAGAGAAACCACTCCAATTAGTTCATATGGATTTATGTGGATCATCAATACAGGAAGGCACAGGGAAGGAAAACTACTTCATGTTGATCATTGATGATTACTCAGGACTCACTTGGGTTGCTTTTCTCAACAACAAAAAAAAACTAAAGCATTTGAGAAATTTAAAACATTTAAAGCTTTAATTGAGACTCAAATAGGCAACGGGTTAAAAGCAGTAAGATTAGATAGAGGAGGAGAATTTATGTCAAGTGATTTCAAGGAATTATGTGATAAACATGGGATCAAGAGAGAATACACAATCCCAGGAACTCCACAACAAAATGGAGTAATTGAGAGGTTGATGAAGGAATCCTAGTAAGAGAGGTGAGAAATATTGAGTCTGCTATAGAGGGCACAGTTGAAGTTGAAGATGAATAGGTCCAAGAATGAGAAGGAGAAGACTCTGAGTTAGATACAAATACTCTGCAGGACTTAAATAAGAGAGTCCATCCTGTCAGGGGGAGTATGTGTTGGTTGAATATCTGATACCTTTGAAAAGTACTGCAACAATTAAGGAGGAGCATGTTTTCCTTGACATTGATGTCAAAGGGGGAGAAAAGGTGTGTTCTAGATGATACAGTTGGAGTTCTAAGGAGATCTAAGCAGCCTATCAGGGTTTCCATGAATGCCAAAGGGGGACATTGTTGGCATATTTTACAGGAAGAGTGTGCTTTTCATTGATGGAAAGAACAAAAATGACGATGGAAAATAGGAAAAGAATAAGCTCAAGAGGAGGAGCGAACAGTAAGCAGAGATCAAAGCTCAGAATAAAAAATGTAAGCTCGGCAGGAGGAGCGAATGGTATGCAGAGATCAAATCTCGGAAGGAAAAGCGTAAGCTAAGGGTGAGAAGCCTCAACAACCGTTCAATCAAGAAATTGATGGTGTTGATCGTCTCATATAACGAACGTTGGTCATATGAGTGACCATGGGCTTGAGGACCATTGGAGGATTGTGACCATCGAATCTGCAAGCCAGATCAATGGCAGGGATGAATTGCGGGGAGCGAAAGAAGAATTAAAGATATCGCTAGTTCCAATCCCGCAATTGGTCTAGATCGTCAGATATTGGTGACTATGGTTGATCCAACAAGCGATCATATTAATTCAGATTCATTTGTGACCGTTGGATGCACAATCGCCAGATCAATGACAGGGATAGATTGCATAGATCAAAAGGAGAATTAAATATCATGCTTGTTCCAATCCCACAATTAGTCAGGACCATCAGATCTTATAGCCTCGAAGATCGAAGATTGTGGTTGAATTACCAATGACGCACAACTTCAAATTGCATAGTTTTGGTGACGTGTTAAATCACTCGCAAGTTTCGGTTCCGCAACCATCCTTGATCGTAGATCTTCTTCGAGAATCTTCACAACCGTAGGATCACTTTAAGTGGAAGGATAGGATAAGCAGGGCTAAAGGGTTGGGAATTTGATTATTTGAATACTCGTCAGCCATCAGATCAAACCCAAATTCCCATCAGTCGTCAAATCATTTTAAAGTGGAAGGATAGGAATGCAAATTTTCGTCATCCGTTGGATCATTCTAAGTGGAAGGACAATATAAGTTAGAAGATATACATCGCAGACAGATCGAGCCATCGATCCAATATCATGATTGATGAACAACGTTTAGTTTGGGTATAAAGATGCAAGGAGGTTAAGCTCCGAAAAAATCTCACTTCATATTTTTCAGTTTGAGATTTGAAAAACCTAAAGCCCGGAGGGCCGGAAATATGAAATGAATAAGGACCATCGGATCTGGAGAACATACGCTGACTGTTATATCAAGGAGATCTACGTCAACACATTACGTCAGCAAACCTCATCCGCAAGGACATGTGGTAGACCACGTCAACAAATGACATATGGGAGATCACATCAGCAAACCATGTCAGCAAGGATATGTGGCAGACCACGTCAGCAAGGACATGTGGTAGAGCACGTCAACAAGGACACGAGTCATCTGATCTAAAATATCACTTCGAGTGTATTCTCAACCATTGATCATAATACAGTGGAAGGATAGTGTAGGTTTTAAAAGTTGAAATCCCGAAGTTTCGACAGCCGTCCATATCAATGTTTGATTAATTCCTAGCCATCGGATTGAACAATGAAAGGATGAGTGTGAGGATCAAATCTGACCGTTGCTTTATTTTCGTGAAATAAACCGTCTGATCTGGTTGAAAGGTCAAATACCTGAAGGAGCTGAGGACCATCGATCTGTAGGAGGACACATGTCAACAGAACGTGTACTCTAGTTGGAACACTCCAGGAAAACAAAAAGGAAGGAAGAAAGTTGAGAGTTGAGATTCCCGAACCCCAAAAATCCGAAGTGAATCTCAACCATTAGATTCGAGAACACCATGTGTTGATAGATTGTGAACTCTGGGTGGAAGCACCGCAGAGAAAGAGGAGTTTGAGAATTGAGATTGTCGAAGCCCGAAAGGAGAAATCGATCTCGTCTGTCGGTTTGGAGGGCCACATGTCACTTGGTCATTAAGACTAAGGATCGCGCGTGGATGAAGGAAAGAAGGTAGGAAAGGAATATAGATCAGATCCGTTGATCGAAGGATCACTGTCAAGATCATGAGATCGATGATCCCGTCTCATTGTAGGGTCAGAACATGCTCAAGTCTTAATTTTTCATGAGTGGGCCGCAATTGAAACCACAGTTTTGGAGAAAGGGTATGTGGTAGCTGGAGGTGGATTACGGGGAGAAAAGAGGTTGATACCAAACCTCTCTTAGATGCATCCACAATCATTCTCTTACGTAAGGATATATCCCGAGGTCACATGCGACAGGGGGCTAACGAGAAGAGAGATCGCACCCACAATCATGTGGTCACGAGAGACCATCACCCAAGGTCATATCAAGAAATGGAGCTAGCACTCACAAGACCGAGTTCGTGAAGAACCTTTTGAATAGGCATTTGGTCACCATTGATGGTCATGTGAAAGGAAGGGGCTTAGCTAGAAAATCTAGCATCCACTGTGAATTTTTTCTCAGGAAGGGAAAAGGTGCCAAAGGGATGAGCATGCGAAGGTTCTCTCTGTAACTGGCAGAATGGAATGATTGTATCTGCCAGAGAATTCGAAGAGCTCCAGGGTGATCACTAGAGGAGATAAAGAGTCTTTAGGTAAATACCAGTGAAATGAAAACTCTTCATAGAAACAATTGATAGATGGAAAAGTGTCGAAGACTGTAACTGCTAGAGAAGCCAAAGAATCTCTGGATAATGGCCACTGATGAAGAACAGACTCATCATTATTTCCAGAGAGGACGAAGAGTTGAGTGTATGATCTGGAAGAGGACTTGGCATGATAAATATATGTAGAAAAAATAATATATGTGATCCAGGTGGATATCGGTGGCCACCCACCTTTTCCAAATGGCTCAAAACATTTTTCTGGCAATGTTGGCAATTTACTATTTTTAGCAGGTTTTTAACTTCCGGGGCCATTTTGAGGGCCCAAATGAAGGTTTTTCGAGATCGAGGTTCTCAATGATAACTAAAGTCATGATTGAGCCCCTAAAATTAATCTCCTCGACAATACCTTTCCAACGAGCTATCACACACCTAAAACGGAGATCACATGCAAAAGTTATGACCCCGAGAAGTTGATGTACTCACTTACCCAAACGGGGCCCACATGACTTTTGGCACTTCATCTCCTAGGGTTAGGTTTTTGGATGTATAGGGTTATTGGCATTCCTTCTTATTGTAAAAAGGCCTTCAGAGCCTCATTGTAATCATCTTCTTGCAAATGCGAGTAGCCGTCACATCTCTTCTCAGAGATAAGTTGCCACCATTCTAGCGAGTCTTTCACTCTGTATTTTTACAGTCTATGTACATTTCTTTCATTAATAAAAATTGTGTATTACTGTATATCTATGTTTATGGTTTTATCTCTAATACATTTATGTTATATTATTTAATATTTGCGATATTTCTGTGCATTTCTTTATTATATCTCCGATCTCATTTCTTGCCGAAAATAATCCGGATCAATATGGTTGCTTCTTTTGATAGTTATTCATGTGGGTAGAAGTAGGCTATCCGTAGGAGCTGAAGCACTCAGAAGAGGCGTAGCACAGAGAATGGAAATGGTGCATAGAGCATAAAACACATAAGAAAGAAATAGAACAAAAATGCATATCTGAGAGAGGAAGATAAAACCGAGGTGCTCATGCAGAGAGAGAGAAGAAGAACAAAAATCTCAAGAAGATGCGAGCATGAAGACACTGATGCAGGCAGAGAAAAGCAATGTAGTAGTATAGTGATGAGACTAGTAAGTCATTGATAAACACTATATCACTGTAATAAATTTCAGTAACAAATATTTATATCTCAGGATAGTAGGGAGGTTATAGGGAGGACTGGTTTCCTCAAAGTTTCAAGTGGGTTCTTGAACATAGGGAGTTGTAGCTTCCATCTGGTTGTAGCCAGAAAAACCAGGGTGGTAGGGTGGTGTAAGAGAGAACTATTGTTCTTTGTTATACAGGTTGGTGCATGTGTAACTGGAAGTTGATGCTAGAACACAAAGGGAGTTGGTGCTTCCTTCTAGTGGGTGCTAGAGAAACCAAAGAGTTGGTTCTCTCAGCAAGTTGTTGCTTGTAAAACATGGGGGTAGCCTCGAAAGGAGTTGGTGCTCATAAGAATGATAATGTACAGAAAATAAAGACTACTTATCATATCAAGAAGAAGAGGTTTTCTCCCTTTATGGGTTTCCTCGGGAATATCTGTCTCTATGTATTTCATGTTTGTGATTGATTTTGAATACTCTATTGCTTACTTCCCTGAATTATTGTGATCATCATATAGTGTTTTGTAATGAGTTTAAAAATGGCATAATTGTTTAAGCATAGTAACAATTGATTCACCCCCCCCCCTCTCAGTTGTGTTAGTAATTCCAACAATTACTCCGAGTCTATGGTGAAGATACTCAAAGGATTCCTGTGGAAGCTATTTTGTAAATATGTCTACCACTTGTTCTTTTGTGCCCACATATTCAACTATGATGCTCTTCTCTACAACTTGTTCCTGTAGAAAGTGATACTTGATTGGAATGTTCTTCATTTTGCAGTGCATCACCGGGTTCTTAATATATTGATGGCACTTATATTATCACAATAGATTAGAATGGGATCATCATACTCAACCTATATATCTGTCAGAGTTTGTTTCATCCATAGAACCTGTGTACAACATGTTGTTGCTGCAATATACTCTACCTCAGCTTTAGATAAGGATATTGATGATTGTTTCTTGCTTAACCATGATACTAAACACTCACCCAAGTAGAACGCTGCTCCACTTGTGTTTTGTTGGTCATCAATGCAACCTGCCCAATCTACATCTATGTAGGCAATAAGTGATAGATCCTTTCCTTTTGGATACCATAATCCAAACTCTTATGTTCCTTTGAGATATCTGAAAATCCTCTTTACTGCTAAGATATGTGATTCCTTTGGTGCTTCTTGAAATCTTGCCGCCTATCCAACTGCATGCATTACATCTGGTCTGGATGTTGTCAAGTAAGCTACCAATCATTGACCTGTATTTCTTCTGGTCTATAGACTTTCAATCATCATCTTTTCTCAACTTGCAACTAGTTTTCATAGGAGTGGTAACTAATTTACACTCTCCCATTCCAAATTTTTTTAACATTTCTCTGATATACTTAGTTTGAGAAATAAAAATTCCTTGGTTGCTTTGATGTATCTGAAGACTCGAAAATAAGGATAGTTCTCCAAGTAATTACATTTCAAATTAATTCTTGATGTAGAGGTTTTTTTCTGCACTACCTTTCCATAGCTCGTAGGGATTTGTGTCATTGTTGTTTCTGAGCATTACTATGTTTACTCAAACTCTGCAAGGTGCTTGTAGGATGGTTCTCTGGTCTGTCTCAGCTATTGCATAGACTTCCCCTATCTATTATTCATATAATCTGGGAGTCTCTAAGTTGGATGGCTCAAAAAATTATTTCTCTGATGTGTATTCATCATCATCTTCATTGGTAGATTCATCATCTCTCTGAGATCTGACTTCTTTTCTTTTGTCTATGGATTCATCTCTCACTACAGTGATTATAAGTGAAATCTCTTGAACCTATTCCCTATTTACCTTGTTCTTCTTTTCTTTTAGTTATTTTCCAAACCTTTTTGTATCCCTCATCTTTCCTTTTCTATGTATAATTTTCTTCATCTCGTTTTATTTCTAGTCTTGCAATCTTTGGGACCTAGTCTTTGTTCACCTGTTCTTCGTGTTTTGAAAAACTAATGTCAACATACTAACCACACTTATTTTTCTTATCTTGTAGAGAGAGTGTGCATTCTTCATTGCTATACTGATTATTCTTTCTTATCCATGTTCTCTTCTGAGGCTCATGTTTGTGATTGTTTTTGTTATGTTGTGGTTCTCTAGGATGGACTGTCATTCTACAATATTTGGCCATGTGTCCAAAGTTATTGCACTTGTAGCATTCCACTTCAGTGTTCAATGATTCAAACCTGTTGTAGCTTCTTCTCTGTGTTTCACTAGACCTTCTTGTATAACCATTTTGTGTATGTGTTTTAAAGTTTTTTATGTTCATTCTATTAGCTCTACAACTTACAACTTTATGTCCAAAATTATTGCATGCATAACATAAACCAAAAAATATAGTTTGATACCTGGGAGTTGAAGATCTTCTGAAAGGATTTACTCTTATGAATCCTTCTTCTTCTTGAGTCCTATTTGTTTCTATCGGTCATTGATTCTGAAATCTAAATCTTCTAGGTGGATGAGTGTCCCTATAATCTTCCTTGTAGGTCTTCCTATCCCCTTTGATTGTTTCTGCATAACTTTTTCGATATGTTTCTTGTTCTGTTTCTTTGGAGCTTGATCCATTTTCTGTCCGATTGTATCCAATTCCGGAATTTTCATGATTAGGCCTTTGACTATTGATAATGCCATCCAAAACTTTTGAGTTGTTCTGTATATTTTTATTTTGAAGATCCTTTCTCAATGTGACAATCTTTACTTCTAAATTTACAATGATCATGTCTTTTTTTTCTAACTGTTCTTTAAGTGCTTATTCAATTCTTTTATATTCTTTTATTTTAATATTCAATTATGTGATGATCTTATCTAGTTCTTGAGTGTCTTCCTTCTTGTCTAGTTCTTCTTGTACCTTCTTGTTTTTCCTATTTTCTCTTCTTATAACTTCTATGGAAGTCAACAATTCTTCTCGGTAGTCAACTTCTGCCTCTTCATATTCTTCTTCGGTATCTTCTTTATCAGAGTCTTCTACTGCCATGAATAAAACTCTTTTTGTCTCACTGTCATTGAATTCATCTTCATCTGATGAGGAGATGCCTTCTTTGGTGCATAAGATTTTCTTGAAAACTTTCTTTGTGGTTCCTTTTCCTTTATATGTTTGTTTTCTATTTGAGTAATCTTCTTCATTCCCCTTATTTTTCTTGTGAGGACATTTGTTAGAAATATGACCAATACCATCAAAATTAAAAAAAATCAATGGAAGCCTACCCTTATATCTGTAGTTGGTTCCCTTGTTCAATCTCTTAACAAAATTGGCCATTTCTTCATTATCTTCTGAGATGTCACTGTTGCTGCTATGTTTTTTTTCTTTTTTCTTTCCCTTTTGCTTTGACCTTTTGGATGCTTTGAAATCTACTTCTTTTATATCTGGATTTTTCTGTTTAGTTCTCATTTCATAGGTTGTCAAGATTCCATGTAGTTCGTCCATGCTTATTGAGTCTAGATCTGATCTTTCTTCTAATGCTGATATCTTAGGATCAAATCTCATAGGAAGAGATCTTAGTACCTTTTGAACAATTACAGATTATTTAATTTCTTCTCTCAATCCTATTATTGCATTTACTGTTTCATCGACTCGTAAGAAGTAAGATACAATATTCTCATCTTCCTTCATCTTTAATTGTTCAAACTGACCTCTGTAAGTTTTAAGCTTTGTTGCTTTGACTTTTGAATCTCCTTCATAAATATTTTGAAGTTTGTCCCAAATCTCTTTAGCGGATTTACAATGCATAACTTTGGTGTATACCGATTAACCAAGACCATTCAAAAGTGAATTTGTGGTTTTGGAATTATTTTGACTGAATTTTATTGCTCTTTCACTTGTTGGAGGAACTGTTGGTTCTTTGTATCCATCTACTACATATTTCCAAATTTCAAATCCCTGTGCATGTATATATGTCTTCATCCTTCTTCTCCAGAATGCATACTTATGTCCATCAAACTATGGTATTCCATGTTTGTACATGTTGTTTCTCTCCATGATTTACCTTTCAGTGGTTAAACTGATTCTTGAAGACACCTACTCTAATACCAATTGTTGGATTACTGAGAGGGGGGGTGAATCAGTAATAGATAAATTTAATCATTTTTCACCATAAAACATAAGTGTTATATCAATGTAGCATTATCATCCAATAGTTGTAGAGTAAATAAACAATGAACAAATGAGCAATCACACACATACACAGTACACTAGTGTTTTACGTGGAAACCCAAAGCATGAGAAAACCACATAATGCTTTTTCTTATATGTATTTAATAATTACATTCATAGGAAGTACCAACTTCCTTTGTTTTCCAGCTGCAACTAGAAGGAGGCTCCAACCCCCTAGTTTCTCAAACTACAACTTGAGGGAAGCTCCAACTCCCCAATTCTCTGGCTACAACCAGAAGGAGGCTACAACCCCCTATGTTCTTTGGCTACAACTGAAGGGAAGCTCCAACTCCCCAATTCTCTGGCTACAACCAAAACGAGGCTACAACCCTCTATGTTCTCCGGCTACAACCAGAAGGTGGATACAACCATCTATCCTTTCCCCATCCAAGCACCCTGACATAGAAGTATAATGATGGAACCAATGTCACACTATCACTGTGAGATATACAGATGTAAACCTATACCAATCAACCTACACCAAACAACCTCTAGCAATAACCTGAACTATGCATCAACCTATACCTCAACATGTAATCAACTTGTACCATAAACAAGTGCATCAACCATGCACGAACCTGTACCAAACAACCTGTAATCAACATGTACCATAAACAAGTGCATCAACCATGCTTGAAAATGTACATCAACCTATACCATGCACCAAACCTATACCTCAATCTATACCATGAACAAGTGCATCAACCATGCACCAAACCTGTACAAATAACCTGTCACAACAACTTGTCCAAACAACTTATGACAACAACCTATCTCATCAATCTTATCAACGAAATCAGATCTGCTCAAAAAGATCAATTACCAAGACAACTATCAAATATGTACATCAACCAAGCATAACACAACAACTCATAATCATCACCAAGATCAATCTGTGCTTATAATAATATACCAATACAAGTATGCTACATCATCCATACACCATGTGTCAACAATACTACTAACAAGTGCCTCCAACCATGTACCAAGTATGTATCAATCATGTATCAACTACTCATCAACTATGACTCATCAATATGTACCAACATCATCAACTATACACCTCATCTATGTGCCAACTCATCAACTACTTGTCTCAACCACGTACCCAACATGTACCTCAACCAAAAGCCCTCATCAATTTCATCATCCAAATCTAATTTGTAACTTTGTAATAGACCTAGTGTATATGATCACATACCTTCAAACCTTCCTTAACTTTAACAACAAGAGACTATCATTTTCATCAAACTTTACTTTAGTCTCACATGAATAGTTTTGGATTAGTCAACAACCCTAACTGGAAATAATCATAACTATGTACCTGTAATGAATAAAGATATGAAAATAGTGCACAATGTTCTTCAATTTGTTTTATTCAATTCATCCATACTTCACTACTTGGAACCTCTGACAAAAGGATTTATAGTGAAAATGGCATACCTTATTGAATTATGGCGTATTCTAGAGAGCAAACTTGTAGAGCGTGCCCTGCACATAATATTTGTTGTATGGATCTAAAAATTGTACAAAACAAACTAAAGAATGTACTCTAACCAACACATTTTCTATTACTTCACTTGGATCTGTTATGAAGAAGTTATGGCATTTTTACCCTAAACACTTGTTTTAGACTAGTTTCAGGACTAGCCACAAACCCTATTTTCCACGGAGTGTAACGCCAAAAATACAACGACCCAGAAGCTAAAATTTGTATCACAAATACTTGTATATGTTTCCTCAACGGCCTCCCAATTTCACGGTCTGAATCATTCTAGAAAAACAGTTATTACAAAAATGGTGAGATGGCCTTTAAATAACATACCTTGGAAAACATCATCAAAATAATTTATCCTCCCTTGAATTTCGGCCTTATTTACTTCACCTTCCCTCTGAAATTTGGCATAGATATCCTTTGGTTACCTCAGTCACCTATAGATATTCAAGATGCTCAAGTGTGATTAAAATGATAGATCCTTGCCTCTTATTTATACTTTTATGTAGCTTCCTCAAGGGGTTACCTTTTAACCATCTTAACCCACTTTCCTTATTTTAGCGTTAACCCACTTCTAATTTCTCCATTAAATTTATTATTTAAATAATTTATTTTGTATTCAATTTGAATTATAGTACACTCATCACTTCAATTTATTATTAACCTTCTAAAATATCTTAAACCACTTTGACTACTTTGATCTTTTGGGGCTTCTAGATGACTCATGAGGGTTCTCCAACTTCACATGGCCATAATTCTCTAACCGTGAGGAGTTATGTGGTGTTCCACATACCAATGGAAATGGCATGACATGTACTATACATATAGAATATGATTTCTTTCAAATATATCAAAACTCATACCATTATCCATCAAACAAACTTGGGTCCATTACCCAAACCTGGGTTCTCCAACTTCTCATGGCCATAACTCTCTAACCGTGAGGAGTTATGTGATGTTCCACATACCACCAGAAATGGAAATTCATGTAATATCCATCTAGAATAGTATTACCTTAAAATATATTAAAACTCATACCATTATACATGAAACAACCTTGGGTCCATTACCCAAAGCTTTGTGCTACCGGAATTCACTACCAGAGTTTATCCAAGGGTTGAAATCAATCACTAAGGGTTGACATCAATATAAAATATCACTATCCAATGGTTGACATAAATGAAAACTAAAAATCCATACCAACTGTCCATCAACCTAAGCGAACTATCTGACAATATCCCCCTTTGGCATTGATGGCAACACTTAGTCATGATAACATTCATGCTTATATTCCTCATCAATGTTTCTATCTCTCACCCTTTGACATTAATGGCAAAGGGTATCTCCCTTTGGGTCTACTCCCCCTGAATGAACTCTCCTTGGGGCTGATCCCCCTATCTACATGCCTATCTTCTCTCTCTCCAAGCATTTCTATCCTGCATCTGATAAATCTCTCCCCCTTTGTCATCTATTGAAAAGGTATCTTTCCATTTGAGGCTGCTCCCCCAAACTAAAATTTCCTTGGGGATACTCCCCCTAACTGAACTCTTCCTGAAACTAATCTCCCAACTTGAACTTTCCTCTTTATGGTGCTTCCTCATGTAAATCTAAGACATATAAGATAAGAATTCAAAAGAGTTCATTTTGGAGTATAAATTACTCCGAGTCTCCAACAAAGATACTCAAAGGATTCCTGTGGAAGTGGTTTTGTAAATATGTCTGCCACTTTTTCTTTTGTGCCCACATATTCAACTCTGATGTTCTTCTCTGCAACCTATTCTTGTAGAAAGTGATACTTGATTGGAATGTTCTTTGTTTTGGATTGCATCACTGGGTTCTTGAGATACTGATGGTGCTTGTATTATCAAAATAGATTGGAATGGGATCATCATACTCAACCTGTATATCTGTCAAAGTTTGTTTCATCCATAGAACCTGTGTACAACATGTTGTTGCTGCAATATACTCTGCCTCGGCTGTAGATAAGGATATTGATGATTGTTTCTTGCTTAACCATGATACTAAACACTCACCCAATTAGAATGTTGCCCCACTGGTGCTTTGTTGGTAATCAATGCAACCTACCCATTCTGCATCTGCATAGGCAATATGTGATAGATCCTTTCCTTTTGGATACCATAATCCAAACTCTTATGTTCCTTTGAGATATCTGAAAATCCGCTTTACTGCTAAGACATGTGATTCCTTTGGTGCTTCTTGAAATATTTCCACCTGTCCAACTGCCTACATTACATCTAGTCTAGATGTTGTCAAGTAAGCTACCAATCATTGACATGTATTGCCTCTGGTCTTTAGACTTTGAATCATCATCTTTTCTCAACTTGCAACTGGTTTGCATAGGAGTGGTAACTAGTTTACACTCTTCCATTCCAAACTTCTTTATCATTTCTCTGATATACTTAGTTTGAGAATAAAAATTCCTTGGTTTCTTTGATGTATCTGAAGACCCGAAAAGAAGGATAGTTCTCTAAGTCATGACATTTCAAATTCATTCTTGATATAGAGTTTTTTGTTTGCACTTCCTTTCCATAGATTGTAGGGATTTTTATCATTGTTGTTTCTCAGCATTATTATGTTTACTCAAACTCTGCAATATGCTTGTAGGATGGTTCTCTGGTCTGTCTCAGCTACCGCATAGACTCCCCCTGTCTATTATTCATATAATCTAGGAGTCTCTAAGACGGATGGCTCAGAACATTTCTTGCTATGATGTGTATTCATCATCATCTTCAATGGTAGATTCATCATCTCTTTGAGCTTTGACTTCTTTCCTTCTGTCTACAGATTCATCTCTCACTACAGTGCCTGAAAGTACAATCTCTTGAACATGTTCCTTATTTACCTATCCGTCTTTTCTTTCAGTTATTTTCCAAACCTTTCTGTATCCCTCATCTTTCTTTTTCTCTGTAGAATTTTCTTCATCTCGTTTTATTTCTAGTCTTGCAATCTTTGGGACCTGGTCTTTGTTCACATGTTATTCATGTTTTGAATATCCATTATCAACATACCAACCACGCTTCTTATGCTTAGCTTGTAGAGTGAGTTTGCATTCTTCATTGCTATATTGATTCTGATTTCTTATCCATGTTCTCTTATGAGGCTCCTGTCTGTGACTATTGTTGTTTTGTTGTGGTTCTCTAGGAGGGGCTATCATTCTACAACATTTTTCCACGTGTCCAAAGTTATTGAACTTGTAACATTCCACTTCAGTGCTCAATGATTCAAACCTATTGTAGATTCTTCTTTGTGTTTCATTAGACCTTCTTGGATAACCATTTTGTGTATGTATTTCAAAGTTGTTTATGTTCCTGCTATTAGCTCTGCAACTTACAACTTTATGTCCAAAATTATTGCATGCATAACATAAACCAAAAAAGATAGTTTGATACCTAGGAGTTGAATATATTATGAAAGGAGTTACTCTTATGAATCCTTCTCCTTTCTGAGGCCTATTTGTTTATGTCGGATGTTGATTCTGAAATATGAATCTTCTTGGTGGAGGAGTGTCCCTGTAATATTCCTTGTAGGTATTCCTATCCCCTTTGATTGTTTATGTATAACTTTTTCGATATGTTTCTTGTTCTATTGCTTTGGAGATTGATCCCTTTTCTATCTGATTGTCTCCAAGTCTAAACTTGTCATGATTAGGCCTTTGCCTACCGATATTGTCATCCAAAAATTTTGAGTTGTTCTGTATATTTTTCTTTTGAAGATCCTTTCTCAATGTGACAATCTCTTATTCTAAATTTCCAATGATCCTATATCTTTCTTCTAAATGTTCTTTTAGTGCTTCTTCAATTATTTTATATTATTCCATTTGAACCTTCAATTCCATGATGATCTACCCTAGTTCTTGAGTGTCTTCCTTCTTGTCTAGTTATGCTTGTACCTTCTTGTTTATCCTCTTTTCTCTTCTTATAACTTCTATGGAAGTGAACAATTATTCTCAGTAGTCAACTTCTTCCTCTTCATATTCTTCTTCGATGTCTTCTTTATCAGAGTATTCTACTTCCATGAATATAACTCTTTATGTCTCACTTTCACTGACTTCATCTTCATCTGATGAGGAGATGTCTTCTTTGGTGCATAAGATTTTCTTGAAAATTTCTTTGTGGTTCCTTTTCCTTTATATGTTTGTTTTCTATTTGAGTAATCTTCATCATTCCCCTTATTTTTCTTGTGAGGACATTTGTTAGAAAAATGACCAATACCATCAAAATTAAAACAAATCAATGGAAGCTTACCTTTATATCTGTCGTTGGTTCCCTTGTTCAATCTCTTGACAACATTGGCCATTTCTTCATCATCTTCTGAGATGTCACTGTTGCTGCTATGTTCTTTTTATTTTTTCTTTCCCTTTTTCTTTGACCTGTTGGATGCTTTGAAAGATGCTTCTTTCATATCTGGATTTTCCTGTTCAGTTCTCATTTCATATGCTGTGAAGACTCAAGGTAGTTATTTCATGCTTATTGAGTCTAGATATGCTCTTATTTCTAGTGTTGATATCTCAAGATCAAATCTCATAGGAAGAGATCTTAGTACCTTTTGAAAAATTACAGATTCTTTAATTTATTCTCCCAATAATATGATTGCATTTACTGTTTCATCGACTTGTAAGAAGTAAGCTGCAATATTCTCATCCTCCTTCATATTTAGTAGTTCAGACTGATCTTTGTAAGTTTGAAGCTTTGCTGCTTTGAGTTTGGAATCTCCTTCATAAATATTTTGAAGTTTGTCCCAAATATCCTTAGCAGATTTACAATGCATAACTTTGGTGTATACCTATTCACCCAGACCATTCAGAAATGAATTTGTGTCTTTGGAATTATTTTGACCGAGTTTTATTGCTCTTTCACTTGTTGGTGGAACTGTTGGTTCTTTTTATCCATCTACTACATATTGCCAAATTTTAAATCCCTGTGCTTGTATATATGTCTTCATCCTTCTGCTCCAGAATGCATAATTTTTTCCATCAAACTGTGGTAGTCTAGGTTTGTACATGTTGTTTCTCTCCATGATCTACCTTTTAGTGGTTAAACTGATTCTTGAAGGAACCTACTTTGATACCAATTGTTGGATTACTGAGGGGGGGGGTGAATCAATAATAGAACAATTTAATCTTTTTTCACCATAAAATGCAAGTGTTATTTCAATGTAGCATTATCATCCAATAGTTGCAAAGTAAATAAACAATGAACAAATGATAAATCACACACATACATAGTACACCAGTATTTTACATGGAAACCCAAAGCGGGAGAAAACCAAAGAATTATGTTTCTTATGTGTTCTTAAGAATTACATTCATTGGAAGCACCCATTTCCTTTGTTTTCCAGCTGCAACTGGAAGGAGGCTCCAACCCCCTAGTTTCTTAGGATACAACCTAAGGGAATCTCCAACTCCCCAATTCTCTGGCTACAACCCCCTATGTTCTTCGGTTACAACCGGAGGGAAGCACCAACTCCCCAATTCTCTGGCTACAATAATAAGGAGGATACAACCCCCTATGTTCTATGGCTACAACTAGAAGGTGGCTACAACCACTTACCCTTTCCCCATACAACCGCCCTGACATAGAAGTAGACTGATGGAACCACTGTCACACTATCATTGTTAGATATAATTTTGTAAACTTGTACCAATCAACCTTCACCAAACAACCTGTACCAACAACCTAAACTATTCATCAACCTATACCTCAACCTGTAATCAACATATACTATAAACAAGTGCATCAACCATGCACCAACCTGTACCAAAGAACCTGTAATCAACATGTACCATAAACAAGTGCATCAACCATGCACCAACCTGTACCTTAACCTGTACCATGAACAAGTTCATCAACCATGCACCAAACCTGTACCTCAACCTATAACATGAACAAGTGCATCAACCATGCACCAAACCTGTACAAATAACCTATCACAACAACCTGTCCAAATAACTTATGACAACAACCTGTCTCATCAATATTATCAACCAAAACATATCTACTCACCAAGATCAATTACCAAGACAAATCTCAAATATGTGCATCAACCAGGCATAACACAACAACTCATAATCATCACCAAGATCAATATGTGCTTGTAATAATATACCAATACAAGTATGCTACATCATCCATAAACCATGTGTCAACAATACTACTAACAAGTGCCTCCAACCATGTACCAAGTATGTACCAATCATTTATCGACTACTCATCAACTATGACTCATCAATATGTACCAACATCATCAACTATAGACCTCATGTATGTGCCAACTCATCAACTACTTGTCTCAACCACGTACCCAACATGTACGTCAACCAAAAGCCCTCATCAATTTCATCATCAAAATATAATTTGTAACTCTGTAATAGACCTGGTGTATATGATCACATACCTTCAAACCTTCCTTAACTTTAACAACAAGAGACTATCATTTTCATCAAACTTTACTTTAGTCTCACATGACTAGTTTTGGATTAGTCAACAACCCTAACTTGAAATAATCATAACTATGTACCTATAATGAATACAGATCTAAAAATAGTACACAATGTTCTTCAGTTTATTTTATGAAATTCCTCTAGAATTCACTACTTGGAACCTCTCAGAAAAGGAGTTATAGAAAAAATGGCACACCTTGTTGAATTCTAGCTTATTCTAGAGAGCGAACTTGTAGAGTGTGTCCCGCACGGAATATTTGTTGTATGGATCTGAAAATTGTACAAAAAAGACTACAGACTGTACTCTAACCAACACATTTTGTCTTACTACATTTGGGTCTGTTATGAAGAAGTTATGACATTTTTACCCCAAACACTTGTTTTAGACTAGTTTCAGAACTAGCCCAAACCCTATTTTCCACAGAGTGTAACGCCAAAAATACAATGACCCACAAGCTGAAATGTGTACCACATATACTTCGATATATTTCCTCAAAGGCCTCCCAATTTCAAGGTTTGGATCATTCTAGAAAACTAGGTATTGCGAAAATGGTGAGATGACCTGTAAATAACATACCTTAGAAAACATCATCAAAATAATTTATCCTCCCTTGAATTTCGGCCTTCTTTACTTCACCTTCCTTCTAAAATTAGGCTTAGATATCCTTTGGTTACGTTAGTCACCTATAGAGATTCAATATGGTCAAGTGTGATTAAAATGAGAGAGCCTTGCCTCTTATTTATACTTTTATGTAGCTTCCTCAAGGGGTTACCCTTTAACCATTTTGACCCATTTTCCTTATTTTAGGGTTAACACACTTCTAATTTCTCCATTAATGTTATTATTTAAATAATTTATTTTGTATTCACTTTGAATTATAGTAAACTCATCACTTCACTTTATTATTTACCTTCTAAAATCTCTTAAACCACTTTGACTACTTTGACCTTTTGAGGCTTTTAGATGACTCATGAGGGTTCTCCAACTTCACATGGCCATAACTCTCTAACTGTGAGGAGTTATGTGACGTTGCACATACCGATGGAAATKTAATGACATTTACTATCCATRTAKAATACTATTGCCTACAAATATATCAAAACTCATACCATTATCCATCAAACAAGCTTGGGTCCATTACCCAAACCTGGGTTCTCCAACTTCTCATGGCCATAACTCTCTAACCATGAGGAGTTATGTGACGTTACACATACCACCAGAAATGGAATGACATGTGATATCCATATAGAATAGTATTACCTTCAAATATATTAAAACTCATACCATTATACATGAAACAACCGTGGGTCCATTACCCAAACCTTTGTGCTACTGGAATTCTCTACTGTACTTTCTCCAAGGGTTGACATAAATCTAAAATATCACTCTCTAATGGTTGAAATCAATGACAACCAACAATCCATACCAATTTTCCATCAATATGAGCCAACTGTCTCACACCTTCTCATAACCCAACTGGATCAAGAACTGATCCCAAGTCTTTTGCAACTTCCTTAATCTGGCCTTAAAAGGAACTTTAATCAACCCTTGATGAAAACTTCCATGAGGAGGAGTCTTTGGGTTCACTTGAACTCTCATAGCCATCTTCTTAACATCCCATAAGAAATAATAAGGCAAATTCATCCTCTTAATGCATGTTATATGAAGCAGAAATTGCAGGTGGAATAGGAATACAATAGAATAACACCCCTCGCAAGTGATAAATATCTTAATAATGAGCAATGCTTCCATCCACTCATCAACAATCCAATCCCTCAGGATGCCATTGGCCCAATTAGGGTCTTTGTGTTCAAGATTTAAAAATTGTTTAATGTCTCCACCTATGATCAATTTATTCTTAAACCATATTTCACCATCATTGGGGAGGTTGCACGCTGCAGCTATGGATTCTTCAGTAAATTGCATGGCCAAGTTTCCAAATTGGGCCCATTTTCCATTAGAACTCTTTGCAAGCTCCTTAGATGTATCATAATGATGAACATCCATTTTAGTGCAGAAGAGATACCACCCTGCCTGATCAAAAATGATTTGGGTATCTTCGTAAGCCTCCATGACTTTAGGCCCTTCAAGTTATTTTCAATTCACATGTCCTCCTTTACCCATCTACACAGTCATAACTCGAAATATATATTCTTTTCTAAAAACAAGAGATTTGTCTTCTATGCAACGAGAATCAAGGAGATTTGCTAGCTCTGCAGGGGCCAAATTCAAATAAATTCATTGTTGTAGATAATGAACAAGGCACCAGTTTTGAAAACACATTGAATAAGACAATTGATCCGTGTAACCTTCTAGAAAACTGACATGTACAAATGATGATACATCCCACTTAACATGCTATGGCTGATGATGAATACTTTGCTAACTAATTTTTCTTAGTCATGAGCATGTAGTACGATCCACATATTCCATGAGTCACCAAAGTGCTTAAAATGATCATGACTATGGAAATGTGGAAGTTCCTATAGCGCCCAAACCGATTTGTCATTTTCATAAGTATTGACATTACTAATGGTTCAAATGAAAATACTTGAAACCATTTGATATCATCAAATAATCATTTAAACATGTGTCCAGATCCCTATTTCCCCCTCTCACAACATTAAGTCCATATCGTTCATTCACTCTAGAATTCTTTTAAAATTTCTTAATATAATATATTAAACCTTTAACAAAATGCTAAATATTTTTATAACTTATACAAAATTTTAAATACCAAGTAAGAATGAATGAGGGATAAAACAAGGTAGAACATAGTAGGTGTTAACAATGGCTCCATGGTGGATGGAGTTTTCCCTATGAAACTCCAAGAACTTTGAGTAGACTTGTGCCTTCTAATCCTTTAGGCTTCAAACCATGCTTATTTTCAAACTGTGATGTTCCATCTTATGAGCTCTGAACAAACTTTATTCAAAAATATATCAGACTGCAAAAGTAAAGACCATTTTGAAAAATGAAAAATAAAGAAAGAAATATGCTTCAATAGGATATGTAGTCTTTATTTCCTAACTACCACGCCGCACCGATATATACAATGAGATTTGAGCCACCAATGGCCTTAGTAAAATAATTTCTTCAGAAAATGCCCATTTATTGGGCCACCAAAAACCTATTCACCTTCCAAATTATGCAATAGGAAAGTGTTGTTATCCAAAAAACATTCAACCCTAAATGGACCTATCCATAAGCTATCAAAATTCCCATGATGATCTTCCCTACAAGCATCCCATTTCAAAACCAAATCACCAGATACAAGCTGCTCTATTTTCGACTTTCTGTCAAAAGTCTCCTTAATCATTTGTTGATTCTAATGTGCCTTCTCCAAACGTTTCTCTCTCACTTGATGTAGTTCCAAAATCTGACAGATCCTTCTGATAACATCATTAGGTTCATCCTCAATTTCTTGTAGATACTTTACAACTGGAAAAACAACTTGTATGGGGAAAACAACTTCCATTCCATATACTAATTGAAATGGTGAAGTTCCAATTTCTCTTTTGGTGCTTACTCGGTCAGCCCACAAGGAATATTTTAACTTTGCATCCCAAGTCCTCTTGTTTTCCTCCAAAATTTTCTTCATAATCCTGACCATACTTTTATTGGAAGATTCCACCAAACCATTACCTTGTGGGTAATAGGAAGTAGAGTGTCTGATCTTGATACCATAGTTTTCACAAAATTTAATCAAGTTAGCATACTTAAAGGCTGCAACATTATCTGTGATGATCGTATCAGGACAACCAAACCTAGATAAACTATTTTCTTCCAGAAAATCCATGATCACTTTATCAGTTTCCCTCCTTGTAGGTATGGCCTCTATCCATTTTGTAAAGTAGTTTGTTGTTGTCAGAATCCATCTATGTCCATTGGATGGAGGATGGATTTCACCAATGAAATCTAAAGCCCATTGATGGAAAGGTGAAGCCACTTTTACAGGATTGAGAGGTAAGGAATTGAGCTTTTTCGTTCCTTCAAAACTTTGACATTTTTCACATGTTCTTACTTTGACACTGACATTAGCAAATAGATGATCTGAAAAGATATTTTAATGACTTGGTTAAGTATTTTTGTATGAGTTAAATTACCATTTAGGAATTGAATGAAAGAGGAAGAATTAATGATGAATCATAGCAGCCATTATATAATATACAAATCTGGAAATAATCATAAAGAGACAAAAAACCATAACACCAAAAGTTGATAACAGAGTTCAGAAATCGTGCCTACGTCTCTGGGCCTTTGTCTCAATGGGTGAGGCTTTCTTATTTCTCTTAAAATATCCAAAATTACATCATAAAAGTGCCAAATGGATCACAAACTAATCTGGTTGTGTTTTGTTGGATCTCAAGAACCCATCAAAACTGACGGTACTGAAAACGGATGAATGAAGCTCCCAAAAATGGCCCACAACGTTGCTCTCCTCAATGGCTTCCCTGCATAAAATGGGGTTTGCCTTAAAAATTCATCAACATTCTCCTGATATGAACCTTCCCTAAGGATTCCAAGAACCTCTGGTTTATATAGGCTTGAAGTTGGAAACAAACTCCCAACTTCTCCCCAAGCTCTGGCCTCAAAAGGGCTCTAGATCCCCCAATATTGGCCAAAATCTCTCAAAACTACTAAAAAATCAAATAAAATATTTATTATATAGTTTAAAAACCCAAAATTGGCAAATAATAGGGTGCAACCCCCTTCACACGGGCTCCTGGTCACATGGGCGCCCTCAATGTGGCCCTAGTTTGGTGCTAATGCGTTGGCCCCTCCGATTCTAACTCTTGGTCACGTGGCTATGGCCCATGTGGCCAAGTCCTGATGCTCCATGTGATCCCCGAACCGTCAGCACTCGATTTCTAGCCCCTAGTCTCGTGCCTTGGTCGACGGGCTAGCCCGACCGACCGAGCACTCTACACACATCTACACCAGGGAAACATCCGTGTGGGAATATGAAAGTGGTCATATGTATGTGCGTTTGTGTCGGGGGCTGACTGGAGTGGTCGCGCACCAAAATAGGGTTATATGATATGGTTGTATGCTCTGGGGTTGGGGCTAGGACCAACCCTTAATTCTGCTGATGGATTACACATTGCACTTCAAATATATACAAAACCATATAGTTGTAAGAAATACCCTACGGGTTGGCTGGTAGCCCGACCCTGCCAAATCATTCACTTGGACCAGAGGTCACGGGTTCGACTCCCTTAGAGTCCCAATAATTTTTCCAACTACATACCAATGGAGGGTGCCACGTGGCATCCCAAGACTAGGACATGTGGCACCATACTATTCGCCCAAATAAATGCCACATGTCAAACTAGGATTCGACCACCTGTCTACCTACATTTCTTCTAGCATCCATTATACCTACCACATCATTGTACGACTATTCAACATGTACAGTCAGCTGCCACGTCAACACTGTATGGACTGTACAGTCATCAAAATTTTTCCTGTTTGGAAAAATGAACATATAGTGATATATTTCGCATACGGTGTCTGTCTGAGCCTATTCAAGCTGCATTGGGTTTGTATCAATGAGGCCTACACACACGCCTGTTTTGAAGCAATTTTTAGATCTTTTATTTTTAGTCTTTCCTAGACCCATTTTGGTTTCTAGGATCCATTTTGGATCACACCTCCCCACTAAGGCCTTTTGGTCCTCCAAAAGGAAGCTAACCAGTCATCAAGTGCGGGATAGGCCACCCCACTTGTTCTCTATATTTAAACTTTTTCCTATGCACCTGTCTCATCAAGATCAACTGTAAAACAACCATCATAACTGACAGCATATTGTTATCCACTTGTACTATGTCACATCTTACTGAAGCCATTATCATCCATGTTGACAACATTACTAATGATAACATCAGAAATATGACTGCAAATGAGATAATATGTTTTTAATACTTGCACGACATTATCTTATCTTGAAGCAAATTATGATTGAACTTCAATATTACAATCATCTCATGTTCTTGCTTAAGATCAATTACTTTCTTTGGGACAATTATAGGTGTGTTTCTTGCATGAGCCGCCTCTCTTAATTGTTCCATTGTTTGAAGAGATTGATTTTATTTTAAATGATGAGCATGTACAACATATTCTTTGTCTGCTTTGATTAAGTGATATTGATTATGTTCCCTATAGAAGATTTCTTTGTGATCATATAAATAAGGACTGCCTAAGACCATTCCACATTCATTGAGTGGCACCACATCACATGTTACCTCATCCACAAACTTAGATGAAATTGCAAACTTTAATGTGCATTGCTTTGTTATGTGCAATTTATGATTGTTGTTTATCTATTTAAGTGAGTAAGGCTTATGATGCATCTAAGTGTTTAATCCTAATTGTTTAACCACTTCCTCTGAAATCAAGTTAGATTGAGATCCACTATCTATCAATGTGTCAACCTTAGTATGCCTCATTATGACCCTTATATGAAACAAATTACTTCTAGAAACAAATACATCACCAATTTTACCTGTCAAACCAACCGCTGAGATTTTAGATTCATCACCTGAATCCAATCCCAAATCCATTGGTCATGTTGTTGCTGCAACTGTTTGCCTCCATTTCCTTTCTTTGAACCATTTCAGTCTCTTATTGGGATGAAATTGTCAACAACGGTCCTCATCATACCCTTATTTATTGAAATTCTTGCAAGAGAGATTCTCTTCCTTTCTTGCCACTGAATTTTACTTCTTTCCATTCTACTTTCTTTTGTCCTCTTTTCTCAAAGACGATTCCCCTGATACACCAAATCATGTTTTCCCTGCCTCAATGTACATTGCTTGAACTGAAACCTCATCAATATTAGTACGTCCAAACATAAATACAGTGTTACGAATATGTGCAGGTAAACCTCCTATATACTTCATAAGAGTTTCTTGGGTATGTAAAGGAATATCTAACATCAATGCCATCTTACGAAAGTCATCTGTGTATTCTTTCACTATTTGTCCCTTTCTTAGTTTAATACCTTTCCATTCAATTAAAGCCTTCTCTTTATAACCCAAAGGATATCATTTCTTTCTAAGTGAAGAAATAAAAACTTGCCATGATGGAAATACATTACCCACTTGTTGCATGCCATTTTGCAACTTGCTTTGCCACCAGATGAGTGTTGTGCATGCAATTTGAAGCAATGCCAATTTGATTTGAGTTTCCTCATCCTTGATTTGTTGCACACTGCAATAAACCTCCATCTGTTTGACCCAATTATCAAGCCTCTCTGCATTGATTTCACCATCATACATAGGTAATTCAAATTTCACATCAAGCTTAAGTAAAGGCATTTCACTTTTATGTGTATGGGAATGTTTTCTTGCAGTGGATTTAGAACTTGAACTTGAAGAAGAAGGATTTGATGGAGAAGAATGAGGTGAAGGAGGAGTTTGAAGATGATCCTCTCCTTCTTCACTTTTTACCTTTGAAGATTCACCTAGAATCAATATATTTTGTTCCAAGTAATCCTCATATAGAACCTTCATCATCTTCAACATGGCAAAGAAAGTCTTATGAAACTCTTTCTCCTCATGATAAAGTCCCTCTTCTGATGCCATCTTCTCACTTTGAGAAGTTCTCTTTCTCGATCTAATCTCAGGATCCTCTTCAACCAGCTTGCCTTCACGGCGATTTAGATTTTCCCTGGTAATCATGCAAACTCAAAAACCAACAGTCAACTAGCTCTAATACCACTTGATCCGAAACGATATTTTAATGACTTGGTTAAGTATTTTTTCATGAGTTAAATTACCATTTAGGAATTGAATGAAAGAGGAAGAATTAATGATGAAGCATAGCAGCCATTATTTAATATACAAATATGGAAATAAGCATAAAGAGATAGCAAACCATAACAACAAAACTTGATAATGGAGTTTGGCAATATCGCCTACGTCTCCAGGCCTTTGTCTCAGTGCGTGAGGATTTATTATTTATCTTCAAAGCTTAAAAAGTACATCATAAAAGTGAAAAATGGATCACAAACTAATATGGATATTTTTTGCTAGATCTCAAGAACCCATCAAAACTGACGGCACTGAAAATAGATGAACAAAGCTCCTGGAAATGGCCCACAAAGTTGTTGTCCTCAATGTCTTCCCTGCATAAAAATGGCTTTGCATTAACAATTCATCAGCATTTTCCTGATATGAACCTGCCCTAAGGATACCAAGAACCTCTGGTTTATATATGCTTGAATTTGGCAACAAACTCCCAACTTCTCCCCAAGATCTGGCCTCAAAAAGGGCTCCAGATCCCCCAATATTGGCCAAAATCTCTCAAAATTGCTGGAAAATCAAATAAAATCTTTATTATATAGTTTTAAAATCGAAAATTGGAAAATAATAGGGCGCATCCCCCTTCACGCGAGCTCCTGGTCACATGGGCGCCCTCCATGTGGCTCTGGTCTGGTGCTAGTGTGTTGGCCCCTCCGGTTCTAACTCCTGGTCACATGGCTATGGCCCATGTGGCCAAGCCTTGATGCTCCACATGATCCCCAAATCGTTAGACCTCGGTCACTAACCCCTAGTCCTATGCCTTGTTTGATGGGCTAGCCCGACCGACCAGGCACTATACACACATCCGCACCAAGGCAACATCCGCATGGGCATATGGCAGTGGTCATATGTATGTGAGTTTGCGTCAGGGGCTGGATGGAGTGGTAATGTGCCAAAATAGGGTTATATGATATGGTTTTATGCTCTGAGGCTGGGGTTAGGCCCCAACCCTTAATTCCGTTGACGGATTACACATTGCACTTCAAATATATACAAAACCATATATTTGTAAGCAATACCCTGTGGGAGGGCTGGTAGATCGGCCCTGCCAAATGGTTCTCCCATATCAGAGGTCACGGGTTCGACTCCCGTGGAGTCCCAATAATTTTTCCAACCACCGACCAATGGAGGGGTGCCACGTGGCAGCCCAAGACTGGGCCATGTGGCACCATACTATTCACCCAAATAAATTCCACGTGTCAAACTAGGATTCGACCACTTGTCTGCCTACGTGTCTGCCCAATCAACATCCACTGTACCTTCCATGTCACTATATGTTCGTATGACCTGTAAAGTCAGCTGCCACGTTAGCACTATACGAACGGTACAATCATCAAAATTCTGCATGTTTGGCAAAATGAACAAATCACAATATCTTTCTCATACGGTATCCATTTGAGCCCGTTCAAGTTGTGTTCGATTTGTATCGATGAGGCCTATGCACATGTCCTTTTTTAATAGATTATGAGAACTTTGAGTTTTAGTCCTTCCTGGACCCATTTTGGTTTTCGGGATCCATTTTGGATCAATAGACTAGTCCAATAATACCCAACCCTGAGTATTTTCTATGAAGTGCTCTTCCATAAGTGATGTCATCCACACACTCCTTCCTAAAATTGAGTCATGACATTTTCATCTTCTTCTTTTTCAAGGCATCTTAATAAGAATCCAACAGGGTCCCTCCAAAATAAAATATGATTATTTATACAATACTTGATAGCTTTGAGCTTTAAGGATCTTACTTTGGATTTATCCATTCCTGGAGGAGATTGAAAATTATGAAGAAAATAGAGGATATCTTTATACCATTCAGATTCAACAATCTTCTCATCTACCTGAGGGTTACTTTCTTGCGGCTGTGATTTTCCTGAATTATTACAGATGTAATCAACTCCCAAAACTTTGTAATTAGAGTCATCTAATAGCTTAGCCAACCTCTGAACTTTGACCAGATTAGTGGTATTGATGTCCAAATCATACTCTAGCAACTTAGCTATCCATTTTCTCCTCTTTCCATCAATGTATGGCTGAGTCAATATATCTTTAATAGCACTAGATGGTACATAGGCAATAACTTTGGAGTGCAACACATAAATTCTGAATTATTTTAGTGCTTTAACCAAGGAAAAATTATGTTTTTCCATGATGTCGTATTTTAAATTAGCATCTCAAAGTGCCCTGCTAAAGAAAGCAATAGGTTGTTCAAAACCTTCAACATTTTTTTGTAATAAAGCAGTTGCTAAAGTGTCATGAGATGCAAAAGAAAAAATTAGAAAATCTTTTTCAAAATCTGAACTGATGAGAACATGAGCTTCATAAATAACTTGTTTAATAGTCTGAAAATAATGTTTAGCCTTTGTCTTCCACTTGATCTCACTACCCTTTTTCAACATTCCAGTTATGTGTTTGACCAATTCAACAAAGTTAGGAATAAACCTTCTAAGAAATTTTATCTTCCCAATAAAAGACCGAATCTCTTTCTTAGTTCTAGGAATGGAAAGCCTTTGAATAACTATTACTCTAGCTGGCTCTATCTTAACTCCACCAACACAAACAATCTGACCAAGTAATTTCCTTTTTTCTAAAGAAAAAATGAGACTTTTTTGGGTTAAGAGAAAGACCATAACTTCTACATTTAAGAAATACCTGTCTAAGATGTCGTAGATGCTCGTCATCATATTTAGAGAACATGATAATGTCATCTAGATAGATGACCACAAACTTGTCCTTTTCTCCCTCGAAGGTTATATCCATGGATCTATGAAATGTAGCTTGTGTGTTTATCAAACCAAAAGTCATCCGAGGGTACATGAAAGTTCCCCATGGTTTTGTGAAAGCAGTCTTCTCCATATCATCAGGATGAACAACAACTTGATTGTATCTGGAAAAACCATCAATCATAGACAACCTGCTAGATCCTACTACCCTTTGCAAGATGTGTTCCATTTTGGGAAGTGGATAGTTGTCTTTCCGAGAGCATCTATTTAGATTCCTAAAATCAACACAAAGTATGATTTCACCATTCTTTTTCCTCACTAGTACCAGATTTTCCACCTAATTAGAGTACCTTAGAGGTACAATGATCTTAGCATCTATAAGCTTTTTGACTTCTTTCTCCATGATAGGTACAAAAGAGGGTTAATCTGTCTTAATTTCTTCTTGAATGTCTTCACATTTTCTTTCAAAGGTATCTTATGCAACAAAATAGTTTCATAAAAAGTCCTAAGATCTTCATCATGCCATGCAAAAATATCAATAAACTCCTTCAACAATTTCTCATATTTAGCTCTATATTTCCCTACCAAATTTTTTGATAGTTTAACATGTTTAGGATTTGCAGCAGTCCCAAGATTGCAATCAATTACATCTGCTTCTTTTTATGGATCAAGGGGCTTCATAGGGACACCATTCTGATCAAATATCCTTTCAAGAGGCACTAGACCTTTTGGGATATGATTTGTTGGAAATTGCAAAATTTTATGTCCAACAATCATGTTGTGAAATTTCAAATTCAGTAAGAGGAATAGGGATTTTGATCTTATTGATCCTAGCCTCCAAGTTAATATTCTTGTTGTTGAAAAACTTGTTGAAGAGATTCTCTAGTCCTCTCCCAAGGAGGGAAATAATGCCAAAATATGTTAGCGCTAGAAGTTTTCACTGGACTGCTTTAGGAACAAGCCTAGCACATCTTATTTCAAAAGTTTAAAAGAAAAATAATTTTAAAGAGGTGGGAGGATCACACTCTTGATATTAAAGGGACTTAAAGGATATGCTGTCAAGATCTCTTATCTACGTGCAACAGATCAGGTAAACAAAACCAGTAGTTGAGCCAAGTGAGAGTAGGGTATATGTTGAAGAAGAATAAATGAAACAAAATTGATAATCATAAAAGAGAAATGTGTTCTTTGATATTAACTTGTAGAAGAATAAATCTTAAACTCATAAATCCTTTCTGAACCAGATTTAAAGGGTCTTAAACACACATGTGGTGAAGATTGAACTACAAAAATAGATAAATCCTCTCAGCACATACATACAACCATATAATCATATAATAGTAATAATGTGTTCAAGATGGAGAATTAGAAATGATAAACAAAATATAACGATACACACCAACTAATGACTTCATTAACCACTGGAAATATTTACACAGATAAGGTCGATCCAAACACTTGTATAAGATAAAGTCTTTAAGGAAAACATGGATACAACCCTTTCTTCATCTATATTATCCAATATATAGAGTTTCAAATAAGTTACATGTACTTAGGGTCAATCCTGAGAATCAGGGACACCTCAAAACAACTCTCTACAAAACCTCAAGATGAAATTCAGTTCCTAACTGTTGATATACCAAATCATAACAATTTACAAAAAGCTCCTAAAATCAAGGCAAAAGCCTTGCATACATATATTTTATTTGACTTTCTTTGCATTTGAATTATGACACTGCTTATTTATCCATATATTTCCCAGATATTTCCGATCTTCAAAGCTCCACTTGAAACTAACCTTTGACAACTCAGCACAAGTGGTTGATCTGGATCAATCTTCGAATCTCAATACATTTTGTTTCTCCACAAAACATTACATAGCTTTAAAACATGATCCATTACATGCATACATAATTCATATCCTTCCCTTGTTGCAAAATATGAAACTGGGTGTGAACAACAACAAAATCGGTTGCTACAGGTGTTATGATAGCACCTTTGTTTCCCTGTGTGAACGATTGCAGGAACTTCCTGTAGTGACTTTCCAAAAACTAGTCCCGCGTGTATTAAACTATTTTCTATTCCTAGGTTATAGTTGTACATAGCCAAAAAGGAACATGATACCTTAGACATAAGGAACCAAAATATCGTTTCCATCCTCCATTACTTTAAATCTCAAAACTTTGATTTATCCTAGAAGTGATATTCTTAAATTGACATCTTTCTATGTAGGATGGAGGAAGTTGCTTCTGCCAACAATTCTAATCTATTCTTTATGGTATTCTTAGATTGGGATCGAGTTTGAATATTTTTAGGCTCATTCCCTTCAGATCCAATCTTAGGGTTTGGTATTTTCATATATTTCTTACTCTATTTCCTGGTAAGAACTTTGTTTCAACCAATGATTGTCTTTTTATTTATAATCAAGCCACCCTTCTTGGATTTATCCTTCATAATCTTAGTAACATGATTTTTCTTGCTTGTAGATGTATTTTTTGTAGGTTTGACATGCCCCTCATCAATGATGATAACCTTCTCTGTGATGGCAGGTTTATTCACTATCTTAGACTTGAACCTGAACTTGTTTTGAGGAATTGTGCTGCATTTTATTTCTAAAATCATATACCTAGAGGTATCATCATCGGAGGAACTCGAGGCATGAAGATTGACCTCTCGGATAGGCTCTTTAAAATGTACAGGATCTTCAATTTATTTTTTTGTTTTTACAGGTTGATGATCCTCCACTGGAACCTTAGATTCTGTTATCATCTTATCCCTTTTCAAATAAGTTTTTTGTACAAAAGGGAAAGGGTGCTTACCTCCACCTAATATGTGAGAAGACCCTGCCTCTATTCATTGGCTAGTTGATATAGATTTACATTCTCATCTGGAGTCTCGAAACATGCTGCTCATTTACCCTTCTTTGTAGGAGTGGATTGATCGACATTAGCTGGAGTTTCTTGATAAGGCTTAACAATATTTCCATGTGATTGAGAAGCAGAGGCATGATTTTCATTCTCATACCCCGACTGGATCAAGAACTCATCCCAAGTCTTCTGCAACTTCTCTAATTCAGCCTTAACAAGAACTTTAATCAAACCTTGATAAAAAATTCTATGAGGAGGAGTCTTGGGGTTCACTTGAACTCTCATAGCCATCTCATTGAGATCCCGTAAGAAATAATAAGTTAAATGCATCCTCTTAATCCCTGTTAGATGAACCAGAAATCATAGGTGGAATAGGAATACAATAGAATAACGCTTCTCGCAAGTGATGAATATCTTAAGCATGAGAAATGCTTCCATCCACTCAACAACAATCCAATCCTTGGGGATGCCCTTTTCCCAATTCGGGTCTCTATGTTCAGGATTTAAAAATTGATTAACGTCTCCACCTGTGATCAATTTATTCTTAAACCACCTTTTTCCATCAGTGGGGAGGCTGCACATTGTAGCTATGGATTCTTTAGTAAATTGCATGGCCAAGTTTCCAACTCAGGCCGATTGTCCATTGAAACTCTCTGTAAATGACCTGGCTGTAGAATAATGATGACCATCCCATTTAGTGCAGAAGAGATACCACCTTGCCCGATAAAAAATGATTTGGGTATCTTCGTAAGCCTCCATGAATTTAGGCCCTTCAGGTTCTTTTTGATTCACATGTCCTCCTTTACCCATCTACATAGTCATAACCCAAAAGTTGTATTCTTGGCTACAAAGGAGAGATATGTCTACTATGAAACAAGAATCAAGGAGATTTGCTAGCTCTGTAGGGGCCAAATTCAAATAAATTCGTTGTTGTAGATAAAAAAACAAGGCACCAGTTTTGAAAACACATTGAATAAGACAATTGATCTGTGTAACCTTATGGACAACTAATAGGTACAAATAATGATACATCCCACTTCACGTGCTATGGATGGCGATGAGTACTTTGCTAAATTATTTTTATTAGTCATGAGATTGTAGTACAATCTACATCTTCCATGACTCACCAAAGTGCTTAAAATGATCATGACTATGTGTTATCGGAAAAATCGGTAAGTGCAAACACAAACGGATCTCCCTAGTTTCACCCCGAAACTAGAACAAAACAAGACATAATATAAAACTTTCCCTAAGTTTTAATTATCAAGCATACTAACTAACAAGAGATAAATGAAATACCTTTTAAATGTCGTTTGTCCTTGCTAGTGTCATCCTTGTTTTGTTCCAAATCTTATGGGATGTTGAACCTGTAAAAATACATAAGCCAATGAAGTGAAA
>ML800719.1:160046-177847 GCA_009831015.1 Picea engelmannii
CACACTCCCAACCATACACCATCGGTTGTTTGAGACAAGGATGAGACCTCCACATCATCCAACAATGTCTCATGAACTACATAATTAAACCCTTCAAAGATGAGGTATTGTGTGATGTTTACAAAATTGAAGTTTATGATGTTAATTTAGGATAACACTACATGTGGAAACATCATGTTGTTTATGATTCAATGCCTCGTAGTGTCATTGTTACTTTGTGAGGTCAACTCTACAATGTACCAGAGGTAGTCTTGACTATTGTAGTTTCCTTTCTCTCAACAAAGAAGTGTTGAAGGCTGACCTCTCGAACCAAAAATATTGTCCTCTTCATGGTTTATTCAAAATATGAACAAAACGTCACTATGACCACCACCACCTCAACACATGGCCTTTCTACACAATAAAATCAGGTGGACAAGATTGTGGAGGAATACATATATATATTCACCTCACCTACGGGGGTGCCTCTACACTACTAGGTCAAACATTTAATTGAATTGATACCTGGTCATGTTCCTTTACTTGATGGCCCAATATATATTCTCTCTTCTAGAGAATGAGGAAATAAAGTGTCAAATTCATGAGCTCATCCAAAAGGGCCACATTCGACCAAGTTCATCACCTTGTGGGTGCCCAATTGTGTTGGTACAAAAGAAGGATGAGACATGGTGACTCTATATTGATTAAAAATATCCAAAAAAAAACATTTTTAAGAACCGATACCCGATCCCTCAGATTGCAGATCTTCTTGATCATCTTAAGGGTGATGATTTATTTAGTAATATTGATATGAAGTCATGCTACCACCAGGTCCCAATTGAGTGAATCGGTGTATGGAAAACTACCTTCATGTCTAAAGAATGCCTTTTTGAGTGGTTGGTCATGCCTTTTATCTTGACTAATGCTTCGAAAAAATTCAAGAGGATGATGGATGACATCTTGCAACCATTCACAAACTCTTTTATCATCATATATTTGGATGACATCCTTATCTTCAACAGAAATTGGGAAAAACATTTACAACACATTCAATAGATCTTAAGCACTCTATGGAAACACAAGTTATATGCCGATTTGGAGAAATGATCATTTGTCATGCAGAGAAATTAATATCTATGATACATCATGGATGAACATGGGGTGAATGTGGACACATCCAAGTACCAAGTCATTCACAATTGACCAGCCTTTACGACTCTAACAAATCTCCACAACTTCTTGGGGCTTTCCAAATTCTACCATAGGTTCATGTTGTTTTTATTTCATATTTCTTGGCCCTTAAGCCAAGTGGACAAGGGTGGATCTAAGGCCAACTTTTACTAGTCTAATTCATAACAAAAAATCATTTGAGGATCTGAAATTCCACCCCTACTTGGCACCAATCCTCACTCTACTAGACCTGCAATATCCATTCGATATTGAGACAAATACCTTTGACTTATATGATGTCAATGTAGTCCTCACTCAACATGTATATCATGTGGCCTATCAAAGTGAGACACTCAATTATATTGCTCATAGTTATCCCACCTATGACAAGGAGATGTACTCCATTGTGCAAGCAATTCGATGGTGGAAGCATTATATTATAGGAAATGAAATGATCATCCACACTAATAACAATCCTTTTCAATTCATGTAGACACAAGGAAACTTATAGAATGACCACCATCAAAAGTGGTCCACGTACTTGTGAAAATTTCAATTGAACATTAAGTATAATAAGGGAAACAAAAACATGTTGCAGAAAACCTAAGACAGTCCTTGGTTGTGGCGTTAACCATTTTTATTAACTCGGGTGGGACTATGACCTCTAGGTGGTCCCAATTGTACAAAAATGACCGTGACTTCATTGCAACATATGAAACACTAGGTGCAAGTAAGAAATTTCCATACTTTCACCTCCAGGATGCACTTTTGTGTTATCTAGGCCATATTTTTTATCCTTTAAGTGAGAAAGCAAAGATAATTTGGGAGGCACATTATAGTAAGGTGGTATGGCACTTCGATGTGGAGAAGATTGTAGCATTACTTCAAAAGTATTTCTATTGGTCAAAACTTTGACAAGACATCAATAGGTATATAAGATCAAGAATTGCATGTGCCATTGATAAACTTGCCCTTAAGAAAAATGGGTTGTACACTCCTCTACCTACCCCATACAAGCCATGGGAGACAGTCTCCATCTATTACATTTCAGATTTGCCCTCCACCAAGCATGATAATGATTGTGTATTTGTGGTTTTCGATCGGTTCTCTAAGATGTCCATTTTGGCACCGTGTAATAAGAGTATCATCGCTGAATCCACTTCTAAGATCTTTATTAATTATGTTTGGGTTCATTTTGGGCTACCATGGAACATTATTTTAGATAAGGATAGTAGGTTCCTTAGTACCTTATGGTCAAACCTATGGTCTCTGATGGAGACCAAGCTAACCAAATCGACTTCCTTCCACCCCCAAACAAATGAAAAAATAAGAGTGGTCAATAGGATTATTGTGCATATCATGTGCATGTACAAATCCAAGCATCCATGTACATGGTACAATAGTCTTCCATATGTTCAACATAGATACAATAGAATCCTCCAAACATTTATTGGCCACATATATTTCTAGGTGTTCTTGGGGTTCCAACCATTGGCCTCCATTGATGTATCTCTACCCATTGCATCTTTACAAGAAGAGTTCTCCCATGCTGAGAATGAGGTAGATAAAGAAAAAAAATTGTTGAATAGATCCAACACATCCAACAATAGGTTCATGATATCCTATAGAAATCCAATGCCAATCACAAGCAACGACATGACCAACATTGGTTTCCACACAAGTTTCAAGTTGATGATAAGGTGTGGTTTCATTTGTAGAAAGAACACCTAACATGAACCCATACAAAACTCATACCACTCCTATGTAGACCTTACACCATGTTGTGTTAGGCACTACAACCCCATATTTCTTGACAATCCTATTGCAATTTCCTTTTAATAAATGGATCCCCCCTTTATTTTGTTGATTGTGAAAGAGCCCCCGTCAGCTTCCTTATCCTTCAATATTTTCTTTCAAATCTTACTTACCTTGATTCAATAGTTGAAAAGAAGAATACTTGAAAATTTTATTTTTTCAAGCAAGTTTGATATTTTTGGCAAAGTTCCCTTTAACTCCTCTAATGTAAATCAGAGGAGTTCTTTCCATCTCCTTCGATGTACATTGGAGGAGTTCCCTTTAACTCCTCCAATGTAAATTGGATGAGTTCCTCCCAAGTTCATCGACTTCTATCCCATCTCTGAAACGCCTCCGATGAACATCATAGGAGTTACCTTCAACTCCTCAGATGTTCATCGAGTAGTTTCCTCCATATATGTCGATAGGCTTGGAACACTTTGTGTTAATTCCTTCGATATACATTGGAATACTTTCCACGAAGTCCTTCGATGTACATCGAAGGAATTAACCTAAATGTCCTCGATATTTAATATAGGAACCAACCACATTTATGATAATTTTTACCCAAAGCTTATAAAAGGGAGATCACTCATTCCACTCCCCTCATATCTCATCATGGAGAAAGAACATGATCATTTCAAGCGTTAGGTGAAAGGAGTCTGACCCAAAAAAATTATCGGGACCTCCACGTGTCCACAAACCATAGGTAGACTCTCAAAATTGCTTACTCCTTATTTTCTTTTAGCGTTTAGGTTTTCCTTTTCTAGGGTTCAATTGTATGTCCTTGTCACTATCCCCCTTTATTTTCCCTCAACCTTCTTGACAACCTGCACCACCCGACTCCATTGTGATCACATGCCTTTATGTTGTTAATTTTTTTTTACGACCCCTCTAAGTAGAGCCAGTGCTGGAAATCACTAAGGAAACCTTACGGTCCAACCCTAAACATTCTCCCTAGTTTTACCAAAAAAAATTCAGTGAGGTTGGTAGGTCCATATTTCTCCAGTCATGAATCCAATCTAAACTAACATATGGGTAAAGAGTCCACAACGGGGTCTTTTCAATTTCTTCGTTTAGCTGCAGGAAGTCAAAACACGACCTTCTTTTTTTTCCCAAGTTCCATTGGGCCACTTCATGTTAACTCCTCCGATCATATTAGAGGAGTATGTATTAACTCCTTCGATATTATCAGAGGAGTTCTCGAGAGATTTGTCGATAACCCACACACAACTAAGATACTTTAACATTAACTTCTTTGGTATTCTATTGGAACACTTAAAGCTAACTCCTCTAATTCACATAAGAGGAGTTGGAAATAACTTTGTCGATAACATACCAGAACCTTTTGAACCAAACTTCCCCAAAAATTTTGAAGGCTTTGGACTGAACTTCCCTGCTTTATATTAGATCACTCCACACTAACTTGTCTGGTGCACATCGGAACACTTGTTCTCAAATCCTATGATTTACATCGAAGGACTTAACATCAAAGCCTATGATTTCACCTTTTGAGCACAGTTTTTACTCTTTATTCCTCAAACCTTCAACAGGTTGTTCAACATTCCTTCCATCATCCTATCATCATTAGATGATGACCCTCTACCCATTGACAACTCAAGTGAATCTTCTGGTATTTCAAAATTCTCTAGCTGCATTCAACTTCATATTATTTATGTCTTAAATCTCTTAACTAAGCCCACCTTTGTTTTTGTAGGTCCAAATATGTCCCTGTGGAAGAAGACAATGAGTAAGACACTTAGGACCGAAGCCTCGGGTAGTGGATAACAGACTGAAGTTGAACCAAAAGTTATCAGAGCCACATACTATGACACATATGGACTCCTAGAAAAGGATGGAGAAACACTAAAGTGAGTAGAGGTGTATCATATGTTTAAGAAGTCGAATTTCTCCATTGATGCCAAAGATCAATATGACCTTAAAATAAAAATAAAAAAATCATAAAATATGTCATATTCAGAGTATCATCCCACTCGGTTGTATTCCCCTGTGCAGTCACCATCACTTGGATCCTAAAAAACATAGATTTAAATGACAGATACATGTGTAACACCAGAAAGGATCCCACAACCTCATTCAAGATAAATTATCTAGCGAAATTCTATCACATTGAGATAGGAATTAAGAAGTTGGACAAAAAAATCCTCAACAAATTTGAATACACTCCCAAGGATGTATTTCTCAAATGGTACAAGGCCAAAAAATAATTCAAGTATAGGCCCAAGAAATGGTACCCCACAAGCTCTCTGAGAAGGCCTTATCAATATTTGGTAGATATGTTATGTCGACTATATGGATAACCAAATGCATCCCATATTTATCTATCATATATTCCTTTGATATATTACTACACAGACGAGGGAGTGTCATTCAATTGAGATGATATCTTATCATAAAATCTAACAGTGGCCATCTCTACAGTCAAAGGATCTCATCCTAGAACATTCTTGGGCTTTCACATGTCCTCATACCTCTTGGAAATTATGTGTGTGGCCCATCAATACTTGAGGATGGGATGGAAATGGAATCCCTCAGACTCGACCATCCATGTATACTGGAAAGTGATCTGGGAACACAAGTATCAAATAAAGTACCAAAATATATGTGAACATTTTTTGTCTCCCTTGTATGAGTTCATATTTTGCACCAGAGCCCCCTGCATGACTGACAAGGAAATATCGATCATAAGAAGGATTGGAGACTAGTACGTCATGGAACACGACACCTACATAAGAGTATATGGTGCGATGAATCCCCCTCATCTCCTCCCTCAATTTATTCCTAAGAATCTTGTTCTCTAGGATGTTGCATACCAGACTATAATATATGGGGTGGGGGGAATTCTATATCGAGTCAAAAAATCAATTTGGCCATCACTATCACTAACCGTTGGGAACTACTTCTTTGAAAACACAATGAAGGCTCAATCAACGGTAAACACCCTACTATCTTAAAACTTCTAAGAAGAATGGTTCTGAAGGTACGATCCTAATAATGGTGTAAGAGACCACTTCAACAAAATGGGTCTACCATGGTAATACATGATGGATATATAGGAAGATGAAGAAGTATGTTAGAATGCTCGAACTTATGATGATGTAATATTCTGAAGATGCATCCAACCCAAATTAATAATTTTGTATGAATAAAGAGATAGAGAAGAAGATGGAAAGAAAGAAGAAGAGGAGTTGGTCGAAGAATCACCCCTCACCTCTACCTCAGTAAACTCAGGATCGACGATAGGAGAAGAGGAAACACTAGTCGACAAGAAAAGAAGGAATAAGGAGAAAGTCCACAAGAAGAAGAATGATGTTGCCAATTAAAAAAAGAAGACTGAGGCAGAGAAAGGAAAATCCAAAGTTGAGACAGAAGAAAACGTTACAGCAGAAAGGGATACCAAACAAATAGAAGAAGCAACAAAACAAGCAACAAAAAGAGAAGCCAAAGAAGCAACCGATAAAGCAGCAGAAGCAGGAAATAAGTAAAAATATACAAAGAATAGAGGTGATGAAACTCACCTAATGGGTTAGGATTGGGACTCTGAACATTGTTTCAACCAAGCGAAGTACTTTAATTGAGAAGATTCACTTATGATAGAAATACCAACAGGATCATGTAAGAACAATTGAAGAAAGTAACAATAACTGAAGGAATTCGAATCGCAGTGGTCACACATGTTACCATAATGGGATATGTAAGGGAAAACTCAATAGACACTACCACAACTGGTTCTTCCTTTATGAATGCTAATGAAAACAACATCTGGAGGCTAAGCCAATAGAATCAAGAGAAAGAAGAGAAAATCAAGGAACTTGAAAGAAAGTTGTGACAGGTAAAAGTTGACAAAAACAACAAACACAACTTCAAATCAAGTGCTGAGAAATTGAGAACAGATCTAGAAGAGACCCTCATAGACATGTACGCACTATTGAGGAAAATATATGAATTATCTTACTCAAGCATTTTTTAATCTTTCCTGGTGAAGACAAGATAGTCGAGAATATCACCCTATGTTTTATAGCCTCAAAAATATTTTCCCAATCCACCAGTATTAATTACGAGGGTTTAGGCTGATTTTTCTTATGAATATAATGTTACAAAATAACATAAAATTTTTATATAAGTTTCTGAAAAATATACAGATTACAAAAAGTAAATGCAGAGATCAAAAAGAAAAAGTAACCAAGTCACCGGTACACACAAATGAGACAGAATATCAATCTCATTTACAAAACCCTTGTGAGGGCATGGACCAAAGTCTAATTTAGAGATCCCCAATGAAAACCATACAAAAGGACTCTAACAAGAAGTAAAAACTGAACTTTATAATCTAGATCAACTTGCCACAGACTGTTGCCAATTTGACTCTGCACAATATCCTTTATCAACTATGAAACTTAATCCATAAACATACAAGTATACATAGACTATCAAAGATATATCAACACCTCTAAAACAAGCATCTAAATGATTTGGTTCAGTTCTGAACCGTGCTGTCTAAAATAGGACCCTGCTGTAAAAAAGAGAATTAGGCTTTGGATGAACTCAAGAATGAATGAAAACTAAAAGTATCTCATGAAAACAAAAGAGAAAACCTTAGTATTGTTTTCTCCTTCTATTCTCCTTTTGTTTCTTCTTTTCATTTAGCTTTTATGCCTTCCAAATAATTTGAACTAGTTCAACTACTTTCTTTAGTTAAGTTAGTTTAAATTAACCAATTTAGTTTAGGAGAGATAATAACAATAATAGTTTAGGGTCTTTATTTAATAATAACTAGGTAGGTGGGACCCCTTGTGACTCCCTTCTTTTATTCTTTTCAAATTGTAAAATAAAAAACAATTGGATAATCATTTAAACACATGCCACCTTGTAACTCCCTTAAATACCTTCAAAATTTGAATATTTAAATATCAGAAATAATTCAAATCATATCCAAAAATATGTAAATATCCACATAATCCACATTATCCCCCAAAAAATAGCTTGTTGTCCAAACTTTTTGTAGACCACTGTCTTCAACAACTCAATCACAAAAACACATAAATTAAAATCCATACTTGCCACTATGAGAGGCAATCCTTATTTTATCATTGTTGTCCCCCTTTGACTCTCTAGAAGTAGCCTTAGGTTGATTTGAACCTTGAGGTTGTATCGCACTAATAACATGGGAAAAATCATCCTTTAGATGCATACGGGAGGACACTGATTTTGAAGAGTCATTTGAAGGAGAGGAAGGGGAGGCAAAAAATTTTCCTTTATCTTGCATATGGGGGACATCAATTTTGATCCTTTTAATAACATGAGAGGATTGAATAGGTGAATGCACAGAGGAAATTTCAATATTAGTATTTACATGTGGTGGAGGAGGTAATGAAAAATTGGGGTAGCCACAATGGTAAGAGACAACCGGGTTGACAATCTCTTTACATCCATCATTTGCAAGGACTTCTGGTTGCAAGGACACATGAGGAGGCACATGAATACCAGGGATGTTTTGAGGCTAAAAGAGGGGTCTCTCTGGTCGAGGTTGTACTATTCCTTGCTCGATCCAGTTAAATAATACAAATTGGAATAGTTGGTTAAGTTCCTGGGGATTAACATCAAAATGAATGGAGAATCTATGCCTTCTAGGCCCTATGTTCCAATTACCTCTTCCTCTATTATTTCTACCATGGATGCCCCTATTGAAGAAACACATCCTGTATGCAACAATTCATCAGTAACTAGCCCTTAACAGACCATACATGACATTCTTCTTGCATGAAACAATTTCTGGCTCAAGAATTGACACAAGACCCATGCAAATACATCCATAAGAAATCATTTAATAATTTCCAAGTGAGCAGGGGGTAGATAGGGTTCATGGCACACCTAGAGGGAGTGTAATGAAAAAAAATGTGATATAATGAGAGGGGACAAATACACGAGTACTTCTCAACAATAAATAAAATAATTTAACTGTGCAATCAAATACCAAAAATATCAGTTACCAACCATTACTGTGTCATATCCTTTGTCACTATTATACTGAGTTTTTTAATTTATTTTATAGAACAGGGCTTGTTAAAATGAAATTATAATTATGAGGGGGATATAATGAGAAAATTTAAAGTGGTAGAATGACAAGGATGTAATATGTATATTGTTCATATAAAAATAAATCAAATATAAAAATTTAACATAACTCTGTTCAAACCACCATAATTCAATCAACATTCACTTTTAAAACCACCATCTAAACTGTCACTTCTTTTACATATTTCTTGCTGACTTCAAAAAACATTTCATATGCCCGGAAATACTCAATTACAGTAGCCCTTGCATCTATATAATATTTATATAGAAGTCATGATAACAACATTGCCATTTATATTATAAACATAATGATTTGAGACACAATCATTCATATTCCAATGCTAAATCCTTTTCCTTTTAAAATCAAATAGAAATATGCACAATAATTCCAGCCATCCACATCTAATATGTTTTTAATATTCCTTAAACTCAAATAAGAATAGGCTCAGTATTAACCACCATTTGTCTATTTTCTAAACACTGTTAGACATAATCATCTGGGCATTAAAACTCATAATCGGACCCCAATGAATTCACACACAGGTGTTCTTCCAATATAATCAACACAAGTATTAATTCGAAATAACATTCAACCAATAACATGCAACTCTGAGCCAAAAATAGATTCATCCATTTAACATGTATGAACTTCTTCTAAAAATTGCCCAACGAGAGACATAGCTAAATCGTGCCCAGTTGACCAAGGAAGCACACATTGTTCTTTACCCTTGACTGGATTTGCAATGATATCAAGATCATTATTAAGGTTTAAATAAAACACACATAGAGTAATAATATATGGCTCAATTAAAGGAATGAGTCCTCGAAGACACAGACAGGTCGTGCCCCTTTCAAATTCACCACAAACATATAATCTTTAACAATATTCTTGATAGTGAGGGTTAACAAATGATAGTCAACCACATTTAACAGAGAACGAGAGGAAACAAAATCTTAAAATAATTGTCGGGGCTCGACCAAGACATGGCAAGAAACAATCCAACTCTTAATAGTTCACATTATAACCCGGAGAACCGAAACATATCAACCACAAAGACGAAAGGAGTGGCAACACTTAACACCAAGACTGGTTGTAAAACCCATGTACAAAGCTCAGAGCTTACTAAACTATAATCATAAGTTCCATATAGAACCAAACCAAAAACCCCAAGCTAACCGAACATGCCTTTCTATGATTTAACCAATAAACCCATGCACAAACTACAAACATCAAGTAATAACCATTATTCTTTCTTTAAAATTCCAACAGTCTAGAATATTCACAAGAAGCACCCACATACACAACACTGATACACAGTCCAAAACTTAAGAAAAGAACAGACCTCAAAAAATTCTGAACCAAAAATCGATTCATAACGCAGAGGAACCATCATGGATGGAAAAATAAGGAACCATACCTGGAAAAGCTTTCTCAAGGGATAAAATTATACTGTATCTTCCTTCACAACCAAAAATCACAGAGCATCAACAACCACCAGAGCCAAAAAATCAAATGCAAGTATGGAGAGGGTGATGGGCCTCGAGGGTTGTTTGAGTGGCGTGAAGTAAATGCACATCGCTTTCTTCCCCAACCTTATTCAATTCAATGTACAAGCCAACCAACTCACCATAACACTAACCATTAAATCAACCATATATTCCATAGCCATATACCATTTTCATAGTGCACCACTCTAAGTAATGTCAAAATATTTTAACAATAACAATGTGCCATAATATTACCCCATGTGCTTCCACATATATCTTTTAACAAAGCACATAAGTCTAGCAGCAAGGGTTTATGCGCCCTCCTTTTATTACAATTACTCATAACCTTAGGGCTTGTGTATAGTCCTTTTGTTTAGAAGAGCTCTCATATTATCCCCTTGTATAAAATCATATGTAAAACAATTAATCCATGTTAAATTGAAAATAATCCTTTTATCCATAGTACAACCATAATTTGTGAGTGACCATCAAAACCATCTAGCCATGCAACAATCAACCAACCATCTTATGTCATCATAACGATTAAAACCATGACTTGAAGCATCAATTGTAGAAGATTGTGTTGGCATCATCATAACATCAAACAAAAAATATAAGTGTGACACATCCATAATGGCGCCATTAGTCTACAAGGGGTTCCCACCTACTAGTTTATTATTATTATTATAAATAAATAATAGATCTTGGAAATCATTTGCGAGAAATTTTCATCATTGCGTTTTTATACGTCAACAAATGGAAAATCCACTGGGAAATATGTTTCCAAAAGATTAATAACTCAGATAATCTGGTTTCATAGACCAGGTGAACATTAGATCAAGGAATGTATATCAGAATGATTATGCAATAGGGGAAGTGAGTGGTTTAAGGGAAAAGATGATTTGGGATTTAGGGAATAACTTATGGAAAGTGTTACGTATGAGGGGGTTATTCTTGTGTGCATAACATTCAATTGATCATAGTGAAAGCGTTCTTTGCTTTAAGGAGAAAAAATCTGGTGTGCTCTTTTTGAATCTCGGAGCGAAGGGAAGAAAAGGAAAGCAAAAAATAGGGATAAAAAACCAATAATCTTATCTAACAACAGTACTGGAAGAAGAGAGAAATTTCAAAGATGTCTTCAAGGGGAGACATCATGGAAGTTGTGTAACCTGATTTTTATTGATTAACAATACTTGCAGAATAACATCGTTGTGGAAAAACTGATCCAAAATTTTATTTCTGACAAGAAAAGGAGTCAATAAAAGAAATAAAACAAAATAAATGAAACATAAGAAAGAAATAACAGTAAAGCAAAATCAAAGCAATAAAACAAACTATAATACATGAGTAATTCCATACAACATTTAAACCTTCAAGTTGGTTCCACATAATGTTTTAAGTGGGAACCATTGGTGTTATAGGAAAACAACCGCTCTTCCAAGTCCTTTAGAATATAAGAATTTGCGCCTAGGACAAAAGCAATTTTAAAAGGATCCAGCCATAACTTTTGAAACTTTGAATGCCTTCCTCTATCAGCATGAACGGAATCCCACAACAAGACTTTTTCATTTACCTTAAATCTGACAGATTTTTCACTTTTATTGAAATATTTCTTAACAGTTGATTGTCTTCTCTTTATGTTTTCCAAGGAAAATGTCCTTTGTTCTTCTAAAGACAATAGTGCATTTATCCTTTGATAAATATTAGAAGAATTCAATTCTTCCATCTGTAGCATTATCCTTAAATAAGAAAGTTCCAACTCAGTAGGAAGAATGACTTCTTGACCATAAACAAGTTGAAAGGGGGTGCAACCAACGCTCACCTTGGTGGTAGTGCGATCTGCCCAAAGGGCGTAAGTGAGGAGGGTGTGCCATTGATGAGGATTATCTTCGATGAGCCTCTTGATAATTCTAACCATATTTTTGTTAGTAGACTCAGCTTTCCCATTTCCTTGAGGGTAATAAGTTGATGAGGTAAAATGTTTAACTCCCAGTTTAGCTAGAAACTGAGTCAGCTTAGCAGAAATAAAAGCGAGACCATTGTCTGTAATAATTTCCAAAGGAATACCAAATCTGGAAAATATATTAGTTTCAAGGAAAGAAACAACCTGCTCATCCTGTGAATGCTTAAGTGGGACAACTTCAGTCCATTTCGTAAAATAGTCTGTGGCTGTCAAGATAAAAACTTTCCTTGCTGAAGATGGAGGATTAATAGGACTGATAAAGTCTAGACCTCATTTTGAAAAAGGAAATTTAGGAAGGATAGGTCGTAAAGGCATGGAAAAAAGACTTTCTTTCCCAACAAACTTCTGGCACTTGTCACAAGATCTTGAAAAATTATAAGAATCACGAAAAATTGAATGCCAATAGTACCCTTTTCTGATAATCTTAAAAGAAGTAGTTTTAGTAGAAAAGTGGCCACCTACATGAAAAACATAATCTAAATATCCATGGGCTTCTTGTAACAATTTATGTGCTTCCTCATTATTTACATAGCGAAGTAACATACCATCGACAAATATCCTCAAAAAGAAGTCTCCTAAAATGACATATTTGGAAGATTCAAGATGGAGCCTTCTCATTTGATGAGTATCTAAATTATCTATACACCTCTGATTTTTCAAGTAATACACCAAATATTTATACCAGGGATGTTCAGCTACAGGAAGGATTTGACTGTCAATGTAAAACAGTGCTGACATAAGACTATCTTGTTCATCAATTTCTTCACTTGCTTCAGCATGTTGAGCCAAGTGAAGGGATATGTCATGTCCCTTAATGGTTTTTGAAGTCATGATAGTTAAATAATGCTCCTGGATATTGGCAAGCCAATGTGCAAGCTTCCTTGAAAGATAAGCCTGTGAGACCAAAAACTTGATAGTAGGTAAAGGGAGTTTTACCAGTGTGTGCTTACCTAAGATAAAGTGGCGAAATTTCTCCACAGCTTTAACAAGAGAGAAAGCATGTTTTTCAATATAAGAATATTTTAATTCATCATCTGACAAGATTTGACTCATGTAAGGAACTAGTTTTTCGTTAGCTTGGTCATCACATTGTATGAGGATAGCAGAGACTACTTCCTCTGTAGCATTAGTATATATAATAAATTCTTTCTCAAAATTCGGCTTTGCCAAAACTGGTGTGAAACTGATTTCCTTCTCAATCCTTATGAAATCATTTTCGACATCATCAGTCCAATAAAAGGAGCGATCTTTCTTAAGAAAATTGTGAATTGGTTTGACCATTACAAAAAAAACAGGAACAAACCTACAGACAAAGTTGATGATGCCCATAAAGGCTTGAACCTCCTTTTTAGAAGTAAGAGAAGGAAGATTTAGGATAGCAACAATCCTTTCAGGATCTATGCGTATTCCTAAATCAGAGACAATATGCCCAAAGATATTTCCCTAGGTAACATCGAAAATATACTTAGAAGGATTTAAAGAAATGTAGAATTTCCTGCATCGCATGAGAACTTTTCTAAGATGCACAAAATTATCCAATCGGTTCTTTGAATATACAGTCAAGTCATCAAGATAAATCTGAATAATATTATCGATTAGATCATCAAAATATATTTGCATATCTCTTTGGAAAGTGGCACCCGCATTAGATAAGCCAAAAGGCATGCGTTCATAAGAAAATGTGCCCCAACATGTAATAAAAGTGGTTTTGTATTTATATGTCCTTTTTACCTTAACCTGAAAAACCGTCAAGTAAGGACGTCATATGTGACACTCCAACTTGCTGCAAAATCATTTCGATATTAGGGAGAGGAAAATAGTCTTTTATGCTCGCTCTATTCAATGCGTGGAAATCAATGCACAATCGGATATGACTAGTTGTTTTTCGAACGGGAACCAAATTGGAAACCCACTCGAAATACTTAATAGGGAAAATTATTCCAACCTTCAAGAGTTTTTCCAACTCCTTTCGAATAGTTGCTTCAAGTGCGGGGTTAATGGGTCTTTGTTTTTTCCTAACCGATTTTATACCTTCCTTGATAGGAATTGCATGTTGTATAAGAGCATGATCAAAACCTCAAATATCCTCATAAGGCCAAGAAAAAACATCTTGAAATTCACGAAGTAACTCAGTGAATTTCAATTTTTCTTCATCATCACACTGGGAACCTATATTAACATTCTTTGGACCATCGGGTGTCCCAATGTTCAAGGAAATGGTTTCACCCACTTTCCTTTTTGACTCCTCTTCTTTATGTTTTTCTTTGTTTCCTACATCACTCGATGAAAATGAACTTTCTGGAGGAGTCAATCCATTCAGAATTTTGTTGTCTTCCATGGATATAATCTCCTTGGGCTTATATGGTTCATTTTGTATGAAATCACAGATGCTTTCATCACTAGGGAAGACCTTCCATGAATCTACATTTTCAGGGATATGAGGACAACACAAAGATTGAAAAGTGCAATCAGGTCTTTGTGGCAAAAGTTTCTGAGTAGGAGAGGCTACAAAAATAGCTAACCTATCAGCCATTGAATTCAATTCCCTTTTAACATGAGTGATGATAAATGATAGTAAGTTTGAGATAAGCGCCCAAACAGTTTGGGTGTAGCGTTTCATTAACTTTGTTTCTCGAAGAATATATTTTACGTACAAGGTTTACAACAAGTTCAGAGTCCCCAAAAATTGTAAGGTGACCACAACCTAAATTATAGGATTTTTCAATGCCTAGCAGTAATGCTTCTAATTCATTGACGTTGTTTGTACAAGAAAACTCTAACCTATAGGAAAATTTGTGAATTTTACCTACAGAAGAGTACAAGATAATTCCAACTCCATTACCTTCGTTGGAGCATGAACCATCAAACTGCATATGCCACATCCCATCCTCTAGGTCAATTTGTTCCAAGGTAGTGTGGTCCTCATCGAAAAAGATGGAATACACTCCTAGGTCCTCCTCGACATAATTTACATTAAGTTGTGGAATACTTTCTATATACGGTGAAATTCTTCCCTCCCTTAGGACTATGATGTTCTTCTCATTCCAAGGAACGAATAAGTGTGTCTCATCGAGTGAGAGGTGTCCACCCTTCAAAGCTTTCCAATATCTTCCTAATATGATTGAATAATTACTTGTTGGCATGTCAATTACCTGAATATTAAGGGTTTTCCTTATTTCAGGATGCACACACAAAACCAAAGTCATGTCCTTGATTTCACCTATGGTCGATTTTTGTAAACTATTATAAGAGAGCATGCTTATGGAATTTTCATTTGTATAAGACAAGCCTAGCTCTTCCATAATAATTTTCAACATTATGCAAATGCTCTAACCGCTATCAATCATTTGTCCATAATATTTACAGAAATGAAAAATGGAGTATTTTTTACAGAGTCTCTAAAATTATTTACACCTACTTTATTTACAGTTGAGTCTTGCTTGTTTACTTCTTTAGAGAGATTGACTACAGTGGAAGTTTTTCCTTCCATGAAATTTTTTAGATGTTTTTGTTTCTCAGGGACAACAACCATGTCCAGAAGAGTAGCATCAGCCTTGATATTAGCCAATTGATTGAGAATGTTGTATTTGGAAGAGGGAAGAGGGGAGGGAGTTTCTTGACTGTCAGGATTATTAGTAACATGTACATTAATAGCTGGTGAAGATAGCTTGGGATAGAAGAAGTACGAGGGGGATCATATTTTCCTTTTGAAGCATAGGATTTATTCCTAGTGTTTATGATCATGACATCCTCTATTTCTACGAAATCTAGAACATCAATGGTAGTTTCAGGCCTTTTTCCAAAGATTTTATCTATGGAACTCTTCTTTACCTCACAAGTACTTTCGTCATGGTGTTCCTCGCAAAATTTACACCAACTGCGACACATAATGTATTTAGGCTGAAAGTTGTTTTCATTAGGATTCCTAAAGGGTGGTGAAGAAGAAGACAAGGAGTAAGTGAAGGGACATTTCCCTTTCACTCATACACTATCATTCATTTATTCATATCTTGTACAAGTTGTGAGAGGGCGTACATGTCTGTTTCTTTAATTGAGTCTCCTTTGGGAAGACTTGTTCTCTCAAGTTGTTCTTCATACTCAAGACAAGTATGAAGAGAGGAACCAAGATTTTCAATAGTTTTTTCTTCAAGCCAATGACGGTAAGGGGTAGGTAGAGAATTATAGTAATGCATAAAAGTGGTTTGGTTCTGAGGGCGAATAAGTTTAGGAATTTGGTTATATAACTTGGTGAAATGTAAGTTAAAAGACTTGATAGTCGCACCATCTTTATACACAATGTTATTGTATTCCCGTAATTTTTTGGTTGGGCTCTTAGACTGCCCATAAGTCAATTTGAACCAGTAAAATAACTCTTCCCAAGTGGAAATAATCTTGGGAGGAAGATCAAAGAAATTTGTCATTTCTTTCTCTTCAATGGAATTAACAAATAAGCGCATAAAAGTATCATTTTCATTAGCTCCTATATTGTGACAGGCATTAGAAAATTCCACCAAGTGTTCATTCGTAGTGACCGTGTTATTTCCTAAAAACCTAGGGAGATTCTCTTTGAATTTTGGAAGTGGACAAGTAGCAGGTGCTAGGTTCATAGGAGAGGATACATGCCATGGGGTAGTAGTAACATCTTCTTTGAATTGAAAGAGTCCATACTTCTTTATAACCTTAGTGGGGTTGGTAGTATATTGGACAAGAACTTAATGGCTATACAAGCTACCAATCATTGACGAGGCTGAAGGTTGAGATGAAGAAGAACCTCCAGTGTCACCAGAGTCACCCACATATGCCATTTTGTGAATGATGGGTAAGGGAGAAAAGGATGAACTAGCTGAATCAGAAAAACTTCTCCTTAGAGTACCTTGTTGGGTTGAAAAAACAACGTTTCTTTTTCCTATTTCATCAACAAGGTTGATCTCAGGTGATAACACTAGAAAATTTAGGTCATTTTGCGACGGCTATTTCGATGCTCTTGCGACGTTATGTCGTAGATATTGCGATGAATCTTGAGTCTCCCAAACGTCATTTCATGTGATGTGGCACGTGCGATGAACCTTGATTAACGTCGCAATAACAACGACAATAGGGACGTTGTCACAATTGTAACAAAAAACAAAATATCGTCGCCAATACGACTAAGTAAAGAATTCGTCGAAAGAGAGACACTGTAGGGAAATCGTCGCACACTCGACAATATAGGCAAAGTAAGTGAAAAAATTGCGACAAATCATATTTCTAAGAGTTCATCGTGATTGCGACGAACACAAGCTATATAACGACGAAATCGCTATACAATTTA
>ML800719.1:193775-204145 GCA_009831015.1 Picea engelmannii
TTCAGGTCAAGGAGGATCAACTATGACATTCTCTGCCATTGAAACATCAAAATTTATAAGTACAAAATTTATAAGTGAAAAATTATTAAGTATATGATTAATATATAGACATTTTACCGTCGTGGGCCTCAGTCACAAGAACATCTTGGGGCTTCACCTCACTGGGATGGGGTTGTTGGGGAGAATCATGGTCTTCTGGCTGCGTTGCACTATCAACGCTCTGTTCTCCAGTACTAATGGTTTCTTTGATAGTGTTTCTCCCCTGATTAAAACAAAGTAAGAAATTAAATTATGGACGATATCAAACATTTACATATTTTATAAGTAATTAAAGGTTAATGTGGACTGATTTTTATTTACCTTATATCACAAATTGGATCTTCGGGCCTGCCCTATGCTTTTCCTACGATCAACCACGGCTTTATAACCGTACTTTTAACTAAGTTGGAGGTCTTCCTCCATGGTTTCAGTTCCGAAGTCGTCGCCCTGCATTGCATAAGGGTATGGTTTTTTAATGTTTTTGGCTACAATTACCTTAAATTTGTAAGGTGATACAAATAATATTCTTAATATGTTTGGGTACTTACGATTCATGACTGTAACCTCAATTAACCACCCTGGCCTAGATTGTGTTGGCCATGTTTGGAAATCCTTTCTTTGGTTGCCTTCAAAGTGTCAGGCAACCTATCATCAAAATGTTCAAGTATGTTATATATAACCACACTTTTATTTAGATCTAAAGAAAAATAAAGCTGGTATTGAAATCAAAATATTGTAATTTACCTTGGTGTACTGGTTATTTGTTCTCCTGGTTTTTTCAAAATCTTCTCTTTTTCATCATCAATGATCTCCTTCCACTCCCTCTCTAGAATTGAGGGAGGATTCTCATACCTAGAATTTCCTGCCAAGCTTTGTCTATAAACATCCCACATATATTTTAAATATTCACCCGCTGCAGAGGTGACTGTTTTTTGATTGAACATGTATACTCCAAAGAGGCCTTCAAGATAATCCATAAGTTCCTTTTTGAGGTTGGAATTCTGGCAATTCCACCTCATGTGTAAGGTTTCCCCAAAAATCAACAAGGCCTTCCTCTCTAGGTGCCTATAAAAAAGGTCATTTCCTACATACAAAAATATATGATCATTAATTTAAAATTAATAATCTATATGATTTATGTATGAGAAGGACAACATTAAATGATTAAAATATGAATTAAAACTACCTAAGAGTCTTGATTGTTTTAATGGAAGTCCATTATCGTTGACCAAAAATGTGCATGGAAGGGTCCCCGTGCTTGTCACACGTCTAGCTCTAGGAAATGAAACCATCTCAACCACATCACCATGATCCTCATCTCTGCCACCATCTCTAGACTCTGATCGAGGTGTGGATGTCTGGCGGTACATGCCATGGATCCTATCTAAACTAGGTGTGGAAGATGGAGAAGTAAATAGTACTCTAGCAGTTGTATCACAGCCCACATCAAGACTCTATAGTGTCTCTGTAGTGGAATTACTACCAACACCGGGATGAACAGGATCCAAAAATGTATTTATATAAAAGAAAATGTTTTTTCATGAGATAATGTAAAAGTTAAAGAACAAAGTATCATAATTGAACATATGAGTACATTAAAAAAAAGAATTTAAATTATGGTTATTACCTTATATGTGTTAAGTTGTGACATAAGGAGCTTGATCTTTGCTTTGACGGCGGGAGTTTGATCTGGACAATCTAAGAAGCTAGCAAGTTCCTTGTTATCTTTATTGATATTTTTTTTTATTAAGATCATCGGATCAACGGATGAATAAACCCCCTCCTCATTGACAGAATCATGATCAACATGGCCTGCGGACTACATATAATTTCAACAAAAATAATGTTATTTCAATAAAATTATATAAGCAAATAATAAAAACAACGTAAAATGAAAGTGGAAATTGATAATCATTTACATGTTCTGTGGCTGGCCCTTTTTCACGATCATCCTGCCACATTATAATATAATTAGAACCCCCAAATATTTAAAAAATTGATAATGATAACAAAAAAACAATGTTAAAGATAATATTTACAACAATGTTAAAGATAATAAAAAAATATAATGCAATAAGTAGAGGTTTCTTAAAGAGGTGTTGCATAAGAACCTGCACACTATTAGTCAATGTTTCTATTCGATTCAAATGGTAATCCACTAATAACTCTTCCTGAGAGCTATCTTTTTTATTGCACACAGGACTACCCGATTCTCTTCACGTCCCTCATATATGCAATTCAGTTGTTTGTTTGTTGTCCCGGGTCGTGTGATGTTTATAAACCCTGTGATATTGCTAAAATCTTTAGGCCTTCCATCAATATAGATAGTCGATCCATTATTTTTATCCTTGTTTATTAGTTGTATATAATTTGTGACAAGTGCATATCTCTTCATACTTCACATGTACCAAACCAACATCATCCAATCATTATAATTGTAACACAGTCCAACATATTCCATCAATTCAGTTACTGTGATGTATTTTGCAATTATTCCATCCATGAAAATAGCCCCAAGCCATGCAGGGAGGATGGTGCAATGAGATATGTCCTATTGTTGACAACGAACTCAACATCTATAGGAGGTAGTTCCTTATGTACCCATTGTTTCACCATATGTTTATACCTGAGTGGAACCTCTATGTCTCCTATGCTCTCATCATTATAAGAGCATGATCCTCCTTCAGCAAGAAAAAATTTCATGCATCTACAAAATTTTATTTTGACTTCTTCACCTCTGGTCCTTGTTTGCTTATCATATCTACTAGATGCAATTGCATTTGCGGCCTCTATTTTTCCTAAGCTTTCCTCACTTGACGAAGCAATATCTAACAGGTACCTGTTTGGTTGTACCTTCAGTTGCATGTGCACATGTTGTTAGTTAGTATTCCATCATCATCCTAGTTCTAATTTATGAAAAAAAATTTCTATATTCAAATTTCTAAATAAAATTTTTATATCTTTAGTTTTGGATGCACAATTAGACTAGGGTGCAATTACCAATATTAGTGGTCAACCACCTAATTTAATGTGTTATCCCTCTTGATTTTGGACATATTAAGGACATATTAATGTTATAACACTAAGGACATGATAAATTTATCATATGGATCTAACAAAAAAATAGTATTACGGTTGTTGTTTGTTGGATTTGTGCAAATTAGAATTATTATAAGAAATGTCCATTGAAGATGAGGGTCAATGTTATGGAGTAAGAAATCCAACCATCAGTTGGTGTGTTGCAAATATTCGGTGCTTTAGTTGGCAATATGTCTAAGGCAAGGCAAGAGTATAACTATACACATATTAGTTTTGTTCAATACAAAAGTAGAACTATACAAATATTAGTTTTGTTCAAGCCAAGAGTAGAACTATACAAATATTAGTTTTGTTCAATCCAAGTTGAAGAATAAGTTAGTTATGTAGATGGTTAACAATAGTGAAAACCACATTTTTATGTAGGAAGTATTGGTTGTTAAAATCAATGTGCAGTTGAAATTGGTGCATTTGTTTTTCAAGGCAGTAAGATATAGTATTTAGTTGACAGAGACATGTAGTTAGTTATTTTTTATGCCATCAAGAGAAATTGGTCAAGAGTCCCCGAAAGGGTTTGGAATGTGAATTGCAACTGGGCATAAAATGAATATCGAGAGTCGGATTGAGGAACCGTCCACTCTGATGGATTACTGGGATAGGATTTTATCTAGAGAACCCCTCACTCATGGGTGCCATGCCTCAGAAGTTGCTTTACTCATTGATTTTAACAACTAGTGTTTTGCTCAGTTTGAAGTAATGCAAAATTTGGATTAAGGGGTCCAATTTAAGAAACCATGCTTCAAGAGAAGATAGATAATTTGGTCACCTAGTCCATGTCTAAACAATCTTGCAACATCTCACAGAACTCAAGAAAAATTCTTCGTTAGTCTTTTATGCCCTGAGCGGGAATTGGCCAAGAGTCCCCGAAATGGTTTGGGATGCGACTTGCAACTGGGCATAAAATGAAAACTGAGACTCGGTTTGAGGAATCATCATCTCTGTTAGATTCTTGGCATAGGATTTTAGCTAGATCACCCCTCACTTCCGATTCCAACCCCTCAGAAGTTGTTTTTTTCATCAATTTCGATAACTAGTGCTTTGCTCAGTAAGAAGCAATGAAATATTTGGATTTAGGGGTCCAATTTATGAAACCATGCCTTAGGAGTGGATGGACAATGTGGTCACCTATTCCATGCCTAAACAAGCATGCAGAATCTTATGGTGCTCAAAAATTCTACTCCGTTAGGATTTTATGCCCCGAGGATGAATTGCCTAGAGTCCCCAAAATGGTTTGAGATGCAACTTGCAACTGAGCATAAAACAAAAACCAAGACTTGGATTGAGGAACCGTCGACTCCAATGGATTCCTGGGATAGGATTTTAGCTAGATCACCCCTCACTCCAGGGTTCCATGCCTCGAAAGTTGATTTACTCATTGATTTCAAGAACTAATGTTTTGCTCAGTTTGAAGCAAACCAACATTTGGATTAAGGGGTCCAATTTGCGAAATTGTGCCTTGAGAGCGGATGGAAACTATAGTCACCTAGTCCATGCCTAAACAATATTCCATCATCTATTGGAACTCAAAAATGTTGTTGCGTTAGGTTTTTATGCCCTCAGGAGCAATTGGCCAAAGTCCCCGAAATGGTTTGGGATGCAACTTGCAACTAGTCATATAACGAATATCGAGACTCAGATTGAGGAACTATTGAATCCAATGGATTACTGGAATATGAATTTCATCTAGAGCACCCCTCACTTATAGGTGCCATGCCTCAGAAGTTTCTTTAATCATTGATTTCGACAACTAGTGTTTTGGTCAGTTTGAAGCAATGCAACATTTGGATTAAGGGTCAAATTTACTAAACAATGCCTCGGGAGTGGATGGATAATTTGGTCACCTAGTCCATTCCTAAAAAATATTGCAACATCTCATGGAACTCAAAAGTGTTGCTCCGTTAGTCTTTTATGCCCTGAGCGGGAATTGGCCAAGAGTCCCTGAAATGGTTTGGGATGCGACTTGCAACTAGGCATAAAATGAAAACCGAGACTCAGTTTGAGGAACCATCATCTTTTTTGGATTCCTAGCATAGTATTTTAGCTAGGTCACCCCTCACTCCCGATTCCAACCCCTTAGAAGTTGTTTTTTTCATCGATTTCGATAACTAGTGCTTTGCTCAGTAAGAAGCAATGCAACATTTGGATTTAGGGGTCCAATTTATGAAACCATGCCTCGCGAGAGAATGGGCAATGTGGTCACTTATTCCATGCCTAAACAAGCATGAAAAATCTCATGGATCTCAAAAATGTTTCTTTGTTAAGCTTTTATGCCCCGAGGAGGAATTGTCAAGAGTCCTCGAAATGGTTTGGGATGTAACTTGCAATTGGGCATAAAACGGAAACCAAGACTTGGATTGAGGAACCGTCGACTTCAATGGATTCCTGTGATAGGATTTCAGCTAAAGCACCCATCACTCCCAGGTGCCATGCCTCAGAAGTTGCTTTACTCATTGATTTTGAGAACTAGTGTTTTGCTCAGTTTGAAGCAAAGCAACATTTGGATTAAGGGAGCCAATTTATGAAACTGTGCCTCAGGAACGGATGGAAAATATAGTCACTTAGTCCACACCTAAAAAATCTTGCAGCATCTCACGGAAATAAAAAATGCTACTCCGTTAGGTCTTTATGCCCTCAGTAGAAATTGGCTAAGAGTCCCTGAAATGGTTTGGGATGCGACTTACAAATGGGAATATAACGAATATCGAGACTCAGATTGAGTAACCTTCGACTCCAATGGATTCCTAGGATAGGATTTCATCTAGAGAACCCCTCACTCATGAGTTCCATGCCTCAGAAGTTTCTTTAATCATTGATTTTGACAACTAGTGTTTTGTTCAGTTTGAAGCAATGCAACATTTGGATTAAGGGTCAAATTTACAAAACAATGCCTCGGGAGAGGATGGATAATTTGGTCACCTATTCCATGCCTAAGAAAGCTTGCATCATATCATGGAAATCAAAAATGTTGCTCTGTTAGTCTTTTACGACCTGAGCGGGAATTGGCCAAGAGTCCCCGAAATGGTTTGGGATGTGACTTGCAACTGGGCATAAAAAGAAAACTGAGACTCAGATTGAGGAATCGTCATCTCTGTTGGATTCCTGGCATAGGATTTTAGTTAGATCACCCCTCACTCCCAGTTCCAACCCCTCAGAAGTTGTTTTTTTCATCGATTTCGATAACTAGTGCTTTGCTAAGTAAGAAGCAATGCAACATTTGGATTTAGGGGTCCAATTTATGAAACCATGCCTCATGAGAAGATGGACAATGTGGTCACCTATTCCATGCCTAAAAAAGCATGCAAAATCTCATGGTTCTCAAAAATGCTTCTCCATTAGGATTTTATGCCCCGAGGAGGAATTGTCAAGAGTCCCCAAAATGGTTTGGGATGCGACTTGCAACTGGGCATAAAATGAAAAATGAGACTCAAATTGAGGAACCATCCACTCTGATAGATTCCTGGGATAGGATTTCAGCTATATCACCCATCACTCTCGGGTTCCATGCCACGAAAGTTGATTTACTCATTGATTTCGAGAACTAGTGTTTTGCTCAGTTTGAAGCAAACCAACATTTGGATTAAGGGGTCCAATTTACGAAACCATGCCTCCGGAGAGGATGGAAAATATATTCACCTAGTCCATGCTTAAAAAATCTTGCATCATCTCACGGAACTCAAAAATGATGCTCCGTTAGATTTTTATGCCCTCGAGAGTAATTGGCCAAGAGTCCCCGAAATGGTTTGGGATGTGACTTGCAACTGGGCATATAACAAATATCGAGACTCGGATTGAGGAACCATTGACTTGGATGGATTCTTGGGATATGATTTCATCTAGAGAACCCCTCACTCATGGGTTCCATGACTCGAAAGTTGATTTAATCATTTATTTTGACAACTAATGTTTTGCTCAGTTTGAAGCAATGCAACATTTGGATTAAGGGGCCAATTTATGAAACCATGCCTTGGGAGAGGATGGATAATTTTTTCACCTAGTCCATGCCTAAACAAGCTTGCAGCATCTCACAGAACTAAAAAATGTTGCTCCGTTAGTATTTTATGCCTTGAGTGGGAATTGGCCAAGAGTCCCCAAAATGGTTTGGGATGTGACTTGCAACTGGGCATAAAATGAAAACCGAGACTCAGTTTGAGGAATCGTCGTCTCTGTTGGATTCCTGGCACAGGATTTTAACTAGAGCACCCCTCACTCTCAGTTCCAACCTCTCGGAAGTTGTTTTTTTCATCGATTTCGATAACTAGTGCTTTGCTCAATAAGAAGCAATGCAACATTTGGATTTAGGGGTCCAATTTACGAAACCATGCCTTGGGAGTGGATGGAAAATTTTCTCACCTAGTCCATGCCTAAACAAACATGCAAAATCTCATGGAGCTCAAAAATGCTGCTTTGTTAGGATTTTATGCCCCGAGGATGAATTTCCAAGAGTCCCCGAAATGGTTTGGGATGCGACTTGCAACTGGGCATAAAACGAAAAACCTAGACTCATATTGATGAACCGTCGACTCCGATGGATTCCTAGGATAGCATTTCAGCTAGATCACCCATCACTCTTGGGTGCCATGCCTCAGAAGTTTCTTTACTCATTGATTTTGAGAACTAGTATTTTGCTCAGTTTGAAGCAAACCAGCATTTAGATTAAAGGGTCCAATTTACAAAATTGTGCCTTGGGAGCAGATGTAAAATATAGTCACCTATTCCATTCCTAAACAATCTTGCAGCATCTCACGGAACTCAAAAATGCTTCTCCATTAGGTTTTTATGCCCTGAGCGGGAATTGGCCAAGAGTCCCAAAAATGGTTTGGGATGTGACTTGCAACTGGGCATAAAATGAAAACCGAGCTCAGTTTGAGGAACTGTCATCTCTGTTGGATTCCTGGCATAGGATTTTATCTAGAGCAACTTTCACTCTCAGTTCCATTTGTTTTTTTCATCTATTTCGATAACTAGTGCTTTGCTCAGTAAGAAGCAATGCAACATTTGGATTTAGGGGTCCAATTTACAAAACCATGCCTCAGGAGTGGATGGAAAATGTATTCACCTAGTCCATGCCTAAACAAGCATGCAAAATATCATGGAGCTCAAAAATGTTGCTCCGTTAGGCTTTTATGCCCCGAGGATGAATTGCCAAGAGTCCCCGAAATCGTTTGGGATGCGACTTGCAACTGGTCATAAAACAAAAACCGAGACTCAGATTGAGGAACCATCGACTCTGATGAATTCCTGGGATAGGATTTCAGCTATATCACCCCTCACTCTCAGGTTCCATTCCTCGAATGTTGCTTTCCTCATTGATTCTGAGAACTAGTGTTTTGCTCAGTTTGAAGAAAACCAACATTTGGATTAAGGGGTCCAATTTATGAAACCGTGCCTCAAGAGAGGATGGAAAATATAGTCACCTAGTCCATGCCTAAAAAAACATGCAACATCTCATGGAACTCAAAAATGATGCTTCGTTAGGCTTTTATGCCCTGAGGAGGAATTGCCAAGAGTCCCCGAAATGGTTTGGGATGCGACTTGCAACTGGGCATAAAATGAAAACTGAGACTCGGATTGAGGAACCATCATCTTTGTTGGATTCCTGGCATAGGATTTTATATAGAGAACCCCTCACTCCTGGGTTCCATGCCTCATAATTTGCAGTACTCAATGGTTTCGAGAACTAGTGTTTTGCTTGGTTTGAAGCAATGCAACATTTAGATTAAAGGATCCAATTTATGAAACCGTGCCTCGGGAGAAGATGGATAATGTGGTCACATATTCCATGCCTAAACAAGATTTCAACATCTCACTGAACTAAAAAATGTTGTTCCGTTAGGTTTTTATGCCCTGAGGAGGAATTGGCCAAGAGTCCCTAAAATAGTTTGGGATGCAACTTGCAACTGGGCATAAAATGAAAACCGAGACTCGGATTGAGGAACTGTCAACTTCGATAGATTAATGGGATAGGATTTTATCTAGATCACCCCTCACTCCTATTTCCAACCCCTCGGAAGTTGTTTTTTTCATTGATTTCGATAACAAGTGCTATTCTCAGTAAGAAGCAATGCAAGATTTGGATTTAGGGGTCCAATTTATGAAACCATGCCTTAGGAGTAGATGGACAATGTGGTCACCTATTCCATGCCTAAACAAGCTTGCATCATCTCATGGAACTCAAAAATGTTGCTTCGTTAGTCGTATAAGACGTAAGTTAGGTATGAGCTATTTGTTACCTCTTTATTCCCTTTTATTTTAATGGTATCCATATTTTGTATTGATCAAATGAGGAATTAAGCTAGAACTGATGCCATTTGACACAAACTCAATCCTAAGGCCAACTAAGGAGAAAAAACAACACATGCTAATTAATCTAGGAGTCAAGCATGCAAACAAACCTTCTCACAAAGAAGCGCTAGATGGTGATGGAATCCAACATCGCAGAATCGATGCGCAAAGGGGCTGAGTTTCGGCAGGTGGGAAAGTTACGTTGACAACGTACTTAATGAACTAACGCCCTAGTGCAAGTTACCTCATAGAGTAATGGGAAACCCTTCAAGGAGTCCGAGTGAGTCTAGCCAACGTCGATCTCAGGTACAACACCACCTTCCCTGTGTTATCATCTTGTGTAGGAAGTCTAAAATATTATGGCCTCTATGGTACCACATACTATACCAAAGAAGAGGGGGGACAGTTGACAGCCGACACCAAGACCAAGACCAACAAAGCAGGGTTGATTACTCTAAGGGACCTAATGCAACCTTGTGATTGACCCTTGTGTTAGAAGGGATTCCCAAAGTCAATGATATAGCAACTGGATTTCACTCCCTAACTGAAGGCTTTACGTTTGTTTAGCAGCTTTGGAAAGTTATTCTCACAATCATATTCCAAATCTCTACACCTAAGATAATATGGGTTTGAAGAGCCCTAGAAAAGTTGCTAGATAAATTTTAATTAGCGCTTGATTTTAGGATGTTGTTACTCAAAGGAGTGGTCATGAAACTGATGGAATTTTGACTCATCTCTTTAAACCATGCAAGAGGAAAATAAAATGCAAGAATTTCAACTTCGATGAAAAATAGCTATGGGAAGGAGCAAGAGGTTTTAAGAAAAGAAATAATTTATTGATAGATTACTATGTGTGCAGTACTTCTAATGACAAAAAGTATGAGCTAATTATCCAGATAAATGGAAGCAAAATGACCCAAATTTTAAAAATACCATGCAAATGTCATAGTTCA
>ML800720.1:0-36593 GCA_009831015.1 Picea engelmannii
AAAAGATGTGCCACTCTTCTCCCTCTCTCCAACTGGTAAATTGCAACTTGCCTCTTAAGAATGAGCAAGTGAGTTGTGTGATAAAGTGAGGCACTAGCCTCTATATATATACAAGACTGGCATGTGTGAAGGGTCTTCACTGGGTACAGTCGACAGTCCGATCCGAAACGTATGGGCAGGATAACAAGTCCAAAATCAACCTGAGAGGCTCCCACACATAATCGTGGGTATACCTCCAAGTGACCCCCAATATACGATCTGACCATTACAAACAGTTGAACCACGGAGGGATAATCTTCGTAATTCGCCCGAATGCGACCTTGTGCGTAACCCCTGTGTGAGAGGGGGATCCCAAAAAACCAATACGACAATTGGATTTGACTCTCCCTAGCTCAGGATGCTAATGTTTGTTTTGAAAACTTTGGAGAGTTGTACTCACAGCCTAATCCAAAGTGCTAACCCTAGTCTACTGTTGGTGGAAGATCCTAAAAACAAAAAATGTTCTAAATAATTTTTAATTAGCATTTGTTTTACAACTGTTCTTTACTCAAAGGGTGCATGAAAGTGAAACTGATGGAATGATGACTCAATTCCCAAAAAGCTTCATAAAAGATGATAAGCAATCATTTCTTTTCAATGAACACCTATTTAAGGGAAGGAGAAAGAGTCGTTTTCACTATCAAACACTAATATGGAATGCCCTCAATCAATTTTGTTCTCAATCAAATGCAATGCAATGCTAAAACATTTCATAAATGCCTTCTAATATGCAAACAAATCACTAATATGTATCGTTGTTGTTTGTATGTGAATGACAATTAATTCAATGCAAAAAACTTCTCCTGCCAACAACCCTTTTAGATCAAGGAGATTCAGATAGGCATAAGTAGGTTTCGCACAAACAACACACCCTCTTGCGATGATTGAAACAAGAAGCAAAGAGAAAAAAAAAAATAACAAAGAAAATCAACCAATTCACACAAAAGAGAGATGTTTAGGAACAATGACCTCCAAAAACCAAGTGAGACGATTCACAGATTTTTGATGCCCTTCACTAGAGTTCCCACTCAGTCGGATAAGAGAGAAGAAAGCAGTGGATTGATTCCAAGTTCTCAACAGCAGAAAAAACTCAAAATAAGTAAGAAGGCCACAAAATCTAAACAACAAAGTGCTTATTCCTCATAAGGAAGGATGTCAAAAGTCAATAGGAAGAAGCATTGAATCACAAAGAATCTCAGCAAGTGAAAAACAGGGATCTCAGAAAATGCAATTCTGGAAAGGATTTTTTGAAAAGGGAGGCTGTCGCTCTGGTGTAAGGGGCACCAGAGCATTATAACACTCTGTCTAAGACCAAGGGGGAGCGCCAGCGCTCTGATAGCAAGGTAGGGGAGCGCCAGGCTTCCACAACTCACAAAATTGTCCAAAAACCCAGAATTTCAGTCAAACTTTGGCAATCAAGATGAATGTGATGGGGTAAGGAGTGAATCAGCATATGAAATCAAACATACGGGGTGAACAAGGTCTAATAAGAACAAAGGGAAAGACAAGTTCTATGAGGAAAACCAAAACTGAAAAGTTTCGATTTGTCCCCAGTGGAGTAGCCAATTTCTGTTGAAGGAAAACCTCCCTGCGGATAGGTAGATCTCCTCTTGAGAGCTAGACTCTTGACTCTTAAGATAGAAGATGCTTATCATGGTCATTGACTTCCTTTTAGATCTAGATAAACTAATGTGTGAGGAGGAAGGAGAAAAGAAGTAAATTTTACTGGTGTTTGTCCCTGCACGATCCGAGTTGAGCTCCAATCTTTTGCTCCTCGATAAGCCCTGTAGAAAAACAAAAGTACAACCACTTCCTACTCTACTGATATTAGCACAAAATAGACCTATCTATTAGAGACAAATCCATGTGAGATCAAACACAGATTTGAAAGAAACATGCCAAGAATATTATATTAAAGAGAACAACAACGAAGAATGATTACAGCCACAGATGCGAGTGTAGCAGCTTTGTCAAGCCTTCCTCATCCGAACCCTTGCTCAAACAGTCCACACGCCGAATGCTGATGCTCTGAAAGACACCTTCTCCATGAGATCATAGGTTAGATGCTTCACAAATCTTTCCATCCCCTTTTTCACCATGAGAAGGCCTGCTTATATAGGTTTAGAGAGGCCCAACCACTTGAGATATCCTTGGGTTAAGTTGAGGATTTTCCTCCTTCACTTAGGGATCTTCCCTAAGATCATGGCTTGACCAAGGATTCAAATCCAACTGCCTTCAGAGATTGAAGAGATCTTTTCCTCATTCTTCTCAACAAACCAATTTTCGCCTAGAATAGGTAGCGCTCCCCCAAAAGGAGCATCGGAGTGCTATAACGCTCCCTAACAATGCATAGGGGGGCACCAACACTCCTAATAGTAGCAACGCTCCTCAAAAAGGGTAGACAAAGTGTTATAACGCTCCCTGAGAGTGTATAGGGGAGCGCTAGCACTCCTAACAGTGGTATAGGGGAGCGTTCTCTTCTGAAACTCAATTTTTAGTGGTTCTTTCAAATGGAAAGAGGTTCATAACCCTGTTAACCCATTCCTCTTCTTCCAAATCAAATGTTTTAGGTGTTTCAAATGTCCTTCCGATGTCGTTATAAGCACGACATAAGAATTATGGCAGTATGTTTTTTCTGACATTTGCGACACTTGCGATACTATCGAAGTGAGTAATTTTGATGTGTAACAGGGGGTGTTGGTGTGCTTGTTAAGCTCATGTAGTTGTTCCTATTCTTTAGGAAGTTGTTGAAACTAGTTGGAGTGAATCTCTCACATCCAACTAGATGCTTCCTAGAGTGGTGTGAGGTTGAGATATTAAATCTCAACTAGAAGATCAAGGTAGTTCTTCTATCTTGATATTTTCTTGTGTATTAACATGTGCTCTATTTATTTGTTTAATGGAGAGCTCTCACACCTTTTTTGGTTTGTGCATAATAATACCTACTCTCAAATTTCTCAATAATTGGTTGAGATTATGATTCTCCTAGATGAGACTCTTAGATAAGAACATAATATAGTGTTGTGACTTTGAGACGAGATTCTCACTCCTCGAATAAGAATATACTACAACCTTGAGACCTCAAGATGAGACTATGAAATATGCATAGACTATTCCCACAATGGGTCTTTGGGTGTGCTAGAAAAAACCCATCTCCATTGGAACTCACATCATGTAAATTATAATCCTACACCATGCACATTGAAACCTTAAGATTAAAGTTTGAGAATCACATCATGCAAATTGGTAATCCAAGACTGTGCACGTTGGACCCTAAGCCTCAAGGTTGAGATTCACATTGCACACCCACACCCATGGGCCATCAATATGCTCTATAAAATACCAACCTTTGGGGAAATAGTACTTAGGTTAAAAGATATTTTTGTTGTCCAATAGAAAAGTGGCTTTTCTTATTTGTTTGGGTGGAATAAATATTTTTCTTTGATTTTGAGAGTTTTTATGTAGTTTCTTTAGTGTTGGTAGTAGAGGATATTGAATCCTGAAGGTAAAACAAGCCATCATTAAAGGGTAATACAAGAGTGTTTGTCCTAATTATTGAAGGTTTTAAATGGAATCTTCCTAGAAGTACATGGCCTACTTTGGGAGAGTTGCCACACATAAATCAAATAGTGATGGTGAAGATAGTAGACCACATGTACTACTACTCGAGGATTTGAAATCTAACCCCCCTATATCATTTTTGATTGTTGTGACCATTGACCAGGATAACTTTATATCGTTGGGCATCTACCTATACAAAAAGGTATTAGAGAATCGATGTTATAATAGAAACATCATTGTCTTTCCTAACATTGATATTAGTAACAAGTTCTATAATGCTTATTTTTATTAACTTCCATTGCTATTGGATTTTGATGCTTCTTCATGGTTTGGATGTGCTATATGGACATCTCCCCAATAAAAATAATTTTTTTTCTTATACTCACAACAAAAATTAACAAACACACATCTAATACATAATATTAAATGATGGGTATGTTGGAATATTCAACAATACTGAGAGGGGGGGGGGGGGGGGGGGGGNGGGGTGAATCGATATTGCACATATTTTAACCACTTTTTTTTTACCATCTTAAGTAGTCATCATATATTCAATCATAAGAAATGTACATAATTAACCATAACACAAACACACAACACACATTTATTTTATGTGGAAACCCATACAAGAGAAAACCACAAATCAATTTCTTATATCTTTGTAGTAAGTGTTGGATTACTAAGAGGATGGGTGAATCAATAATGAAAAATTATAGAACTTTTAACCACAGTTTGTTCTTCAACAATATTCAGAATTTTATCATTAGCATTCAATATATCATCAACAATATAACATCACATCACAATAGATACACAATAAACCATTATTTACATGGAAACCCAAATGGGAGAAAACCACATAATGCTTTTCTTATATATTTATCAAAAGAAAACATTCATTGGAAGCACCAACTTTCGATTCTCCAGCTACAACTAGAAGGAGGCTCCAACACCCTATTCTCAGGCTCCAACCTGAAGGAAGCTACAACTCCCTTATTCTCTGGCTCCAACCAGAAGGAGGTTACAACCCACTAGGTTCTCTGGATACAACCCGAAGGTAGCTACAACTGGTTACCTTTCCTTTTCCTGTCCAACTTCCCTATAATATAAATGTAGACTCACTTTCGTTATCACAAACTATGTCATTGTCACTGCCACTATCACTGTCACTCTGCCTCTGTCACTATCTTTGTTACTCTGTCTCTGTTACTATCACATCAACCTATATCTTCTCATCAACCAACTATACATGTACCATACCATGCATCGAGTGTATACTAATATACATACGATCTCATACATCAACCATGAACCAAAATATACATCAACAATGAATAGTGAATCATGAACTAGAGCATCGACCATGTACAATCTATGCCATATACCATATCATCAACCATATGCATATTTGTACCATATCATCAATGACGTATCTCAAAGAGCCTATGCATGTCCCTCATGCATACATCACCATACAACATGGATATCCCTCAACCATATACAATCAAGTCAAGGATGTGATCTATAAGAACCATATAAATGTTGTACCATACATAAGAGTGTTTCTCAATCAGCCAACTAACCAACATGTACCATATCCAAGTACAAGATCAACCATACCAAGAATGCCTCAAGCATTCACAACATCATACGAAAATACAAGCATCAAAACAAACTAATAACCATACCATAAATTATGTAGCTGACCTAAACTTGTAGAATGTTGACCTGTGAACTTGCTTTCAGACTCTAGGGACCTGGAGCCAACATATATTCAAACCTTCATTAGCTTTTCACATATACACGACCTTCTCTTATACATCCCATGGATACCCTCTCTTTCCTTTATTACAACCCACGTACATTCGTGCCCTTATGACCTGCAACCCGTTGATACCTTAGAAACTAGGGTTTGTTGTAACCCCAAGACTTTCTTCTTTGACTTTGCTTTGCTACCTCACAAAAATGTCGTCACAACCTTAGAAAAAAATCACTAGTTCACAAGATAGATAATTAATGAATGAGTGTATGAGTGTACTTGTGAATGAATCCTTGAGGTGTTTATATACTTGTGCTAGGTAACTCCTCTCCTTAAGTTAGGGCTTCTAGGGTTTTCTTATTACAACAAATTTACCCCTTTTACCAAGACTTATAACAAACTAGGGGCTTCTTGTCCACTCTTCAGAGCTTCCAACTTTACAAGGCCACATCTCCCTAAAAGTGAGGAACTACGTGGCGTTACACATATCATTCGAAATGGTATGACGAGTATTGCACATCCATGAGTGAGTTACCTTCATTCGATGAGTATTGTCCATCCATGAGTGAGCTACCTTCATTTACTACATCCTTCATGACCTAATTCCTCATTCAACTATGGTATACATAACCATGCTTAAGGGTTTCTTGTAAACTTCTTCAAAGCATCTTCCCATGAGGCCCATGCTTAGAGCTACGCCATAAGAGGACCACCTTGGGGACTTTTCCAAATACACCCATCATGCTAGTTGACATCAATGACAACCAACTATCCAACAATATCACCCTTTGGCATTGTTGGCAACACTTAGGCATGATAATACTTATGCTCATGCTCCCCTTGACTGCATGCCTCTACCTCTCCATGCCTTAGTCTTTATCTCTCCCCCTTTGAAATCAATGGCAAAGGGTACTCCTCATCCAAGGTTGATCCCTCTATCTACAAGCCTCTTCTAACTCTCTCTTCATGGTGCTTCCTTGTGTAATTATTTGATGTATATATGAAAATCATCCAAACGTTTTGTTACTTAAACTTATTCAAGACTTATGTTTATCTCCCTCTATCCAGTTAAGCTATATGATGAGTGGATCATTGTGGGGAAAAGACTACTCTAAGTTTTTGTTGTAGATACTTGAAAGGTTCGCTTGCAAGCATTTTGGTGAAGATATCTACAATATGCTCCTTTTTCCTGACATACTCTAGCTCGATGTTCTTCTTTGTATTCTGTTCCCATAAGAAGTGATACTTGATTGGAATATGCTTCATCTTAGAGTGCATCACTGGATTCTTTGAAATATTGATGGCGCTGGTGTTGTCACAAAGTATTGAAATGGGCTCATCATACTTTACTTGCATATTCTGCAAAGTCTTCTTCATCCAAAGAACCATACAACAAGTCATTGTTGCAAATGTATTAAGCCTCTGCTATGGACATAGATAATGTTGACTATTTCTTGCTTAACCATGATACCAGGAACTCACTCAAGAAGAAATTTGTTCCACTTGTACTTCTTTTATCATCAATGCAACCTGCCCAATCTTCATCTGTGTAGGAAACAAGAGATAGATCCTTCCTTTTTAGATACCATAATCCAAACACTTTTGTACCTTTGAGGTATCTAAATATCCTCTTCACTGCCATAACATGTGAATGCTTTGGTGCTTCTTGAAACCTTGCAGCCTATCCAATTGCCTGCATCACATCCAGTCTATAAGTTGTCACATAAAGTAAGTTTCCATCGATCTATACTATCTCTGATTTGCATCCTTGGAATCATCATCCTTACTTAACTTTGAACTTGTTTGCATAGGAGTACTCACTGGTTTTCAATCTGTCATTCCAAACTTATTCAACATTTATCTGATGTACTTTGTCTGAGAGATGAAGATACCTTTTTTTCTCTGACATATCTATAGTCCCAAAAAGAAGGTTAACTCACCAAGCAAGGACACCTCAAACTCATGTTGCATGTCTTTGGAAAACTTATGACTCATCTTGTCATCGTCACTTCCGAAGATAATTCCATCTACACAGACTTCAATAATCAATATACCTTCTCGATTCATCCTTATGTAGAGATTATTGTCTGCATTTCCTTTCCTGAACCCTTATTGCTGTAAATATTTGTCTAGTCTCGAATACCATGCTCTGGGGGCTTGTTTGAGACGATATAAAGCCTTCTTCAATATAAAAACATAACTTTCCTTCTCTGATAACTAAAATCCTTCTAGCTTCTTAATGTAGACTTCTTGTTCTAGATATCTATTTAGGAATGTTGATTTCACTTCTATTTGATACACTTTAACATTCTTGGAGCATGCATAAGCTAGTATTAGTCTGATTTCTTCCATCCTGGAAACTGGGGCAAGCGTCTCTTCAAAATATATACCTTCAACTTGATAGTATCCTTTGCATACCTGTCTTGATTTGTTCATGGGAACCTGTCCATCCTCGTTCAATTTGTTCCTGAAGACCCACTTTGTACCGATGACATTCTTGTTCTTTGGTCTTGGAAGAAGGTCCCATGTTTCATTCTTCTCTATCTGATCTAACTCTTAATCCATGGACTTGACCTAGAGTTCATCTTTGTTGACTTCTTCAAAACTTCTTGGCTCAATTATAGATAATAGTGCTAGATGTTGTTGTTCTGGTGAATGGATTCCTCTTCTATTTTCAACTCTTGCATCTTTATTTCCAATAATATGATCTGACGGATGATTCTTTTGCACTCGTCTGTTGGGTGTATTTGGAGGTACTTGAATAGCATGTTGTTCTTTCTCTGCTTCTGAATGTTCTTCTTCTTCATTTGCTTCTTCTTCGTGATCATGTTCCAATGAATATTTACTAATTTCTTTTATCTTTCGACCATCTTCCTCATCAACCGTCACATTGATGCTTTCCACTATTCTGTTGAGTCTTAGATTGAAACATTTCTATGCTTTCCTTTTGCTTGAGTATCCAACTAGTATGCTTTTATCGACTCAAGAATAAAATTTTCCAATTCTTCCATCTTCTCTTTTGATGTAACATTTTCTTCCTAAAACTCCAAAGTTTTTCACATTTGCTATCTTCCTTTCCATAGTTCATATGGAGTCTTATCATTGTTACTTATGAACATCTCTTTGTTCTGAATGTGAACTGTTGTATGCAATGCTTGTACCCAAAAGGAATCTGTCAACTTGGAATCCATTAACATGGTTCTGGCCACTTCTAGTATTTTATGTTCCTTCTTTCAACAACTCCATTTTGTTGAGGTGTCTTGGCTACTAAGAATTGCCTCTTTATCCCATTCTCACTGCATAATTCCATGAATTCCTTTTATGTAAATTTTCCTTTGATGTAAATTATCCTCCATTTTATGATCTCAAACACTTGATTTTCAACTCTGCCTCAGTTTCAACTATTTCTTTGTATGTCTTGAAGCTTTCGAATGATTTTGACTTCTTGTTTAGAAATCAAACTGTAGTCATTCTTGTGTAGTCATCAACTAGTAGCATGGGGTATTGTTCACCTTTCAATCCTTTTGTTCTTGTCGGTCCAACCAAATCAGTATGTACAATTTCCAGTGGTTTTGTTGTGCAATATTCCTTTGACTTGAAATTTTTCTTGGTCTGTTTTCCATGTAGACAATGCTTACATAGAAGGTTTGGTGGCTTCAATATATCGGGAATTTCTCTTACTTCTTCCTTTTTGCTGACTTTGACAAGATTATCAAAATTTGTGTGACCCATTCTTCTATGCCAGAGCCAACTTTTTTCATCCTTTCTTAATCAACATATTTCCTTTCCTATTTCATTTAGAACATATATGTTCCTTGGAGTCCTTACAGTTGTAGCTACCAACTTTCCTGATTCTGCTTTCTTTACCTCAGACTTCTTTGAATCAAACACAAGTCTGTTTCCTTGATCATACATTTGAATTACACTTAGCATATTGTGTTTTATGTATTTGAACAATAAAACATTTTCTGTAGTGGAATCCTTACTTCCAAGCTTTATTATGCCCTTTCCAATAATCTTGGCTGAGTTTTCATTCCCAAATGAAATTGATCCATCTGTTTCATTTTGCAATGTCATAAACCTGTCTTTATCCCCTGCCATGTGCTTTGAGCATCCATTGTCAACATACCATCCACGTTTCTTGTGTTGAGATTGTAGAGCAAGATTTCATTCTTCAGTGTTGAATTGTAGTTCTTTCTTATGACTATTGATATTCTTCTTTGGTTCCCTTGGAGGACCAATGAGTCTATAATCTCTAGCTATATGTCCAATTTTGTTGCACTTGTAACATTCTACCTCATCACCTAATGATATGAATCTATTGTAGCTTCTACTCTGTGCTTCATGAGATCTTTCTTGAATAACTATTTCTTGTATATCTCTCATCGTTACTTATGTTCTTGGTATTGGATCTACAATTCACAGCTTTGTGCCCAAAATTATAACATGAATAACATGAATCAAGAAAAATAGTTTGATACATGGGAGTGGAAGATATTCTAAATGTTGTTTCTCTTTTAAATCCTTCTTCTTCTTGAGGTCTTTCTGGCTGTTGCTGATGCTGACTTCTGAATCTTCTAGGTGGTGCATTGTTTCTATAATCTTCCCATTGAGTTTTTATGTCTTCTTCTTTCGAGGGACCTATGGAAGCTTCTGCATAGCTTCCTGGTTCTGCTTCTTGTTTTGTCATTTTGGAGCTTTAAAATTTCTTTATTTGTTTCTGATTGTATCCCAATCCATATCTTTCATAGTAAGGTATTTGACTCTTAATGATATTATCCAATATCCTGGTGTTTTTTTGCTCCATGTTCTTCTTCTGAAGATATTTTCTTAGAGTGATTGCCTCAACTTCCAAGCCTTCAATGGTCCCGTCTCTTTCTTATAACTACCCTCTATGTGCTTCTTTAATCTTCTTGTCTTCTTCTTCCTGGAGTTTCAGATTCATGATTTTCTTCTCGACTTCTTTGGAGTTCTAATATTATTCTTTCTTCGTTATTTCTTCCTTGAGTGAATTGTTTTTATACTTTTCTCTTTTGATAGCTTATATGACACTAAAAAATTCTTCTCTACAATCGAATTTTTCCTCTTCATATTCTTCTTTGGAGATTTCTTCATATGAGTATTCTATTTCCATGAATAATACCCTTTCTATATCACTGTTGTTGACTTCATATTCATCTGATGAGGAACTGTCTTCCTTGATGCAAAGGATTTTCTTTAAAAACTTCTTTTTATTTCTTCTACCCTTTTGAATTTCCTTAGGGTAATCTTCTTCTCCATTTATTTTGTTTTTATTATAAGGACATTTACTAGAAAAATGACCAACACCATCACAATTAAAAAAAATCAATGGAAGCTTACCTTTGTATTTGTCGGTTCCTGGTTTCAACCTTCTGACGAAGTTAGCCACTTCTTCATCTTCCTCTGAATCATCGTTGCAAATATAATATGAATTTTCCTTATGTTTATATTTCTTCTTTGTATTCCTGTATGCCTTGAATGTTGCTTCCTTCATGATTGGAATGTCCTGCTCTGTCCTCATCTCATAAGATATGAGTATCCCATGCAACACATCCATGGTTATTATATCTAGGTATGCTCTTTCTTCTAAAGTTGAAATTTTTGAATCAAACCTCATTGGTAGAGATCTTAATGCCTTTTTAACAATGACCTCTTCCTTTATCTCATCTCTCAGGCCTTTGATATTGTTTACTATTTCATAGACTCGTAAAAAGTAGGCTGCTATGTTTTCATCTTCATTCATATTCAATTATTCAAACTTAGCTATGAAAATTTGAAGTTTAGCTTCCTTGACTTTCATATCTCCTTTGTAGATAGTCTTCAGTTTATCCTACATTTATTTTGCGGAACCACAATGCATAATATTGGTATGTATCTCCTGAGTGACACCATTCTCGATAGTGTTTCTATCCCTTGAATCATTCTCTTCGAGCTTCTTTCCATTTCTATATGTCAGGGGAGTGAAAGGTTCTTTGTATCCATCTACTATTGATTAGAAAACATCAAATCCTTGTTCTTGTATATAAGTTTTCATTATTCTTCTCCAAAAGGCATAGTTCTCACCATCAAACTTTGGTACCCCAATCCTAGCATGATCCATGATCTCCTTCTAGTGGTTAGAATGCTTCTTGAAGGACCTACTATGATACCAATTGTTGGATTACTAAGAGGGGGGGTGAATCAATAATGAGAAATTATAGAACTTTTAACCACAGTTTATTCTTCAACAATATTCAACAGTTTATCATTAACATTCAATATATCATCAACAATATAATCATAAACAACATCACATCACAATAGATACACAATACACCAGTATTTACGTGGAAACCCAAATGGGAGAAAACCAAATAATTCTTTTCTTATATATTTATCAAAAGAAAACATTCATTGGAAGCACCAAATTTCGATTATCCAGCTACAACTGGAAGGAAGCTCCAACCCCCTATTCTCAGGATCCAACTTGAAGGAAGATACAACTCCCTTATTCTATGGCTCCAACCAGAAGGAGGGTACAACCCCTTAGGTTCTCCAGCTACAACTAGAAGGTGGATAAAACCACATTTCCTTTCCCCATCCAACCACCCTGTAATATAAATGTAAACTCGTTGTCGCTATCACAAACTATGCCTCTATCGCTTCCACTGTCACTGACAGTCTTTTTTTGTCATTGTCTCTGTCACTATGTCTCTATTAATGTCACATAAACTTGTATCTACTCATCAACCAACTATACATGTACCATACCATGCATCAAGTGTATACCAATATACATACTATCTCATACATCAATCATGAACCAAAAGATACATCAACAATGAATAGTGAATCATGAACTAGAGCATCAACCATGTAAAATCTATGCCATATAACATATCATCAATCATATGCAAATCTGTACCATATCATCAATGAAGTATCTCAAAGAGCCTTTGCATGTCCCTCATGCATACATCACCATACAACATGGATATCCCTCAACCATATGCAATAAGCTCAAGAATGTGATCTATAAGAACCATATCAATGGTGTACCATACATAAGATTTTTTCTCACTTAGCCAACTAACCAACATATACTATATCCAAGTACAATACCAACCATACCAATAATTCCTCAAGAATTCAAAACATCATAACTAAATATAAGCATCAAAATAAAATAATAACCATACTAGAACTTCTGTAGCTGAGTTGAACCTATAGAATGTTGACTTGTGAACTTTCTTTCAAACTCTAGGGACCTGGTAGCAACATCTATTCAAACCTTCATTAGCTTTTCACAGATACGTGACCTTCTTTTATACATCTTACATATATCTATTACTTCCTTCACTGCATCCCACATACATCCGCGCCCTTCTAAACTATAACCCGTGGATACCTTAGATGCTAGGGTTTTCTACAATCCCGAGACTTTCTTCTTTGACCTTCCTTTGCCACCTCAAAAAAAATCCATTACAACCTTAGGAAAACCTCACTAGTTCACAATATAGATAATTAATGAATGAGTGTATGAGTTTACTTGTGAATGACTCCTTGAGGTGTTTATATAATTGTGCTCGGTAACTCCTCTCCTTAAGTTAGGGCTTCTAGGGTTTTCTTGTTACAACAACTTTACCCCTTTGACCAAGACTTATAACAAGCTAGGGGCTTCTTATCCACTCTTCGGAGCTTCAAACTTTACAAGGCCATATCTTCCTAACCGTGAGGAAATACGTGGCATTCCACATATCACCGTAAATGGTACAACAAGTATTATCCATCCATGAGTGAGTTAACTTCATTCAATGAGTATTGTCCATCCATGAGTGAGATACCTTCATTTAATCCATCCTTCATGATCTAATTCCTCATTCAAATATGAGATCCTTAACTATTCTTAAGGGTTTCTTGTAGACTTCTTCAAAGCGTCTTCCTGTGAGGGCCATGCTTAGAGCTACATCATAAGGGTACCACTTTGTAGATTTCTCCAAATACACCCATTGCACCAGTTGACATCATTTCTTTCCATTGGGGCATGAACCACACAAACTTGACCTTTTTTCCACCCTTGGTCACTTGGCTTAGGGCCCAAGCGATATGAGAGAACCCCAACACAAACTGTCGGTATAAGTTAGCAAGGCCCAAGAAGATGTGGAGCTCGGTCATTTTTTTTTGAGGCCAACCAATCGTGAATGATTTGGATATTGGCTAGATCCACATGCACACCCTATGCATCCACGATGTATACCAAATATTTGATTGTATGCATGCTGAAGGAACACTTCTCCAAGTTGGCATATAACTTGTGTTGTCGCAGGGTGCCCAATACCTACTGAATATGCTCCAAATGTTCCTCCCAAGTTTTTTTGAATATGAGTATGTCATCCAAATATACAACCACAAAGGAGTTTGTGAATGGTTGTAATATATCATCCAACATCCGCATGAATGTGGCTGGGGAATTAGTCAAGAAGAAAGGCATGACCAACCACTCAAAGAGGCCTTCTTTGTACTTGAAGGTTGTCTTCCACACAGCATTTTTCTCAATCGGTACTTGGTGGTAACCTGACTTTAGATCATTTTTACTGAAAATTTTTGGCTCCCTTGAGTTGGTCGAGAAGATCACCAATCTGGGGAATTGGGTATCGGTTCTTGATTGTGATCTTGTTCAGGGATCTGTAATCAATACAAAGTCGCCATGTTCTATCCTTCTTCTATACTAGAACAATTGGGCTCCCACAAGGCGAGGAGTTAGGTCTTATGTGGCCCTTCAAAATTATCTCTTGGATCTAACATTTGATTTCTTCATTTTCCAGAACATAATGCCTCTATACAGGGTCATTAGGAAGAGGACCATCGGGTGTTAGATCAATTGGGTGCTTTACCTAATAGTGCATAGGAACCCTAGTAGGCGAGGCAAATATGTATTTGTACTCCTTGACTATTCCGTCCACCTGTTGTTGTTGGGTAGAGAGACCTCGTGCAAAGGTTTTGGCGGTTGCAGTGACCTCTTGGTCACCTTCCGATCTAACCATATAGAGGAAAAATATCCCAGTTTGAGAAACCACCTTTCTTCACTACTTCGCAAAGATCAAAGAGACCACAGTATTTTGGATTGCCTCCGGTACCTTGTAGAGTTGATATCCCAAAGTAATAATGACACTACAAGGACTAGATTCATAAACAACATGATGTTTCCATGTATATGGATTTCCTAGCAAAAAATCACAAACTTCAATTGGGGAAATATCACACAATACCTTGTCTTTGAAGGGTTTGATGTCATAGTTTAGGTGACATTGTTGGCTAACACAGATGTCCCATCCCTGGCTAAGACAATAGATGGTGTATGGATAAGGATGTTGTTTCATTTTCAAGTTCAACCTCTTGAAAACATATGCTCAGATCAAGTTCTTCTGGCTAATGTTGTCAATAATGAAATTGAGTGGGGTTCCCTTCAACCACATATGTGAGTGGAAAAGAGGCTTCCCTTCTTCAAGATCCTCTAGTTCCTCTCGCTGGACTTTTGTGGTAGTGATGGTGACACTAGGTTCTGAATAAATGATTTGTATTCCCTTTTATAGCTTCAACATCTGATCCTGGGGATTTCATATCTGATTCAACATATGACCAGGGGGCTTGTATTTCGAGTCAACATTTGACCCTGGGGCTTTCATCTCAGCCAAAAATGATTGTTTGGAGTGAAATTCATCAGTATTGTTCCAAGGGATTTTGCGGAACTCGCACCATTTTCCAGCGTCCTTGAACTTCCTATTACCCTTCTTTGTTGGTGGATTGGGATGGTTATCCCAGGGTTGGCCATCCTTACTATGTCATTTCACCTGGGAGTTAGGGCCACCCTTACCATACTTTTGTTTTTGTGGATTTTTAGATCCGAACTCCTACTTGTTTTGGTGCTTGAATTTATGCTCTATTTTGATAGCATATCGACAATTGGCTTCCAATGACGAGATATATAGAAACTCCATTTTGGTTTGGATGTACCGGTGCAAAGCCTCGCGGTATTTTAGGACCATGTGCCAGAGTCTTTAATACCCGGCTTGGTGCACAAGGTATGGAAATTATTTGTGAACTCTGATACCATTTGGCCCCTCTCTTGGCGCAATGTGGTGCATCTCATGTACTGGTCATCATAACTTCCAACAGGATAATATTGTTCCTTAAGGGAATCAAAAAAATCCACCCAAGTGGGTCCTAGCCCAAAAATTATAGACTCATCCTCGACATGTTTCTCACAGTAATTCTCCCACCATTTTCTGACATGGGGAAGGACCTTAAGGAGTGCGAAGGTGAAATTTTCACTATTGGAAAACCTGTGGACAAAGAAATAACCCTCTAGCAGATTTAACCATTTTTCCAAAGAGTCAACATCTATCTAGCCTTAAAATAAAGGAATATAAAATTTAACTTGTACCTTGAAAGGCATCACTTCTTCGAATTGGTTGTTCTTTGAAGGTACCTTCGTTGTTTCTGGCAACCGTTGAAGGATCTGGGGGAAACTATCCATCATCTCGTTCCTCTATCGCACTAGGGATTCCTTGAGAACTAGTTTGAAAGGATCTCCTGTCCCATAATCCCTCTTTTCTTCCACCATGGAAGGTCGATTGGGCATGCGAGAGCGGTTTTCCTCAAGAGATATGAGCTTGAGACACAACTCTTTATACCCTAACCTCGTCGGGGACATGCACTAAGGATGACAAGGAGAAAACTGCTTTGATACCACTGATCCATATTATTTTAGGAACGATATGAAAGTAGAGATATAACAGAGATATACAAAATAATTACACAGAGATACGGAAAGGAGCACAGAAATACAATAAATCTCAAATTCTATTAATAACTATCTAAAATACAAAAGACTGTAAACTACAAAAGCACACAAGATAACTAGAATGGTGGTAGCTTATCTCTGAGAAGAGATGTGTCGGCTATGTTCATTCACAAGAATATAGTTACAATGAGGCTCCAAAGGAATTTTTAACATAAATCATAAATGAAAAAACCCTAAACATCCAAAAACCTAACCCTAGGAGATGAAGAGCCTAAATTCATGTGGGCCTCGATGGGATAAGTTGGTACGTCAACTTTTCGGGGTCGTAACTTTTGCATACGATCTCCATTTTAGGTGCACAATGGAATGTTGGAAAGGTATATACAAGGAATACACATGTTTCCATCAAACTTTGACTCCATCTATAGTGAGACTGTGGAGGGCCTAAAAAATGTTGTTTAGGGCCTCAAAACGACCTCGAAAGTTTAGGACCTGAAAAGCTAGAAAAAAACTGTCAAAATGGAAATTGGGATTTAAACTAGTGGAATAGGTGGGTGGCCACCGATATCCACCTGGATAATTTATCCCCCCTTAGGAATCAATGGAATCCATTGCATCAAGTGGCTGCATTAGATGATGAAACTTCTGTTGAACTTGACTCCTGGTGAGCCACTGGCCCTAATGAAGAAATTGCCCTACTTTGACGACCCGATAGAGTTTGATAGTTTGTTGGTGGGTGTCCTTTGAATTGGTATCCATGATCTGATCAAATTTCATCTCATTTTACCTATTTTTAAAACAAGGGATAAAATAAATCCCTCTAATTATAGGACCATTATGATTAGCCCCATTTTAGCTAGGCTTTACAGAAGCATTTTGGAGAAGGAGATCGGTACATGGATAGAAATCCATGGAAAAATAGCTATAGGCCAGGATGATTTTAGAGGCCACCATGCCATTTTGAACCACCTTGTTACATTTAGGATCATTGCAGAGGCATGTCATAATTATAAAATTGATCTCCTTTGTTGTTTCATTGATTTTAGAAAATATTTTGACACTGTCCTCTGGACTAACCTATGGAATAGGTTAGAAGAACTTAAAGTCCATTTAGAGTTAAGAGTTGTTGCATTAAATATATATGAGAAATTTATTTCCAAGTTTAGGAACACTAAGGGTTGGTCGAAAGAAATTAACTATAATATAAGAATCAAGAAAGGTTTTCCCCTATCCCTACCCTTTTCAACATCTATATTGATAAGTTAGAAAATTGTTTGGAGGATGCAGGAGCCTGTGTTGGCCTGAATATTGCTATTATAGTCATCATCCTCCTTATTTATGTTGATGATATTTTTCTTATGGCAAAGAGTCCCTATGACCTATATAAGCAACTAATAATCATAAAGGAATTCTACCCTAGCATGGGCATGACTGTGAACACTTAAAAAACAATGGTTATGATAATTAATTAAAAAATGATCACCTATGATACTTTTGTTTATGACAACAATAGCACGGAGGAAGTTCCTTCATACAAATATCTTGGAATTGATATCCACCACAAGCTCAATTGGAACTATAACATTGAAAAAAGGATAATGGAGGGTGGAATGATTATTATGGGCTCGAAAACAATTTTAATTTAGTGGACCTTTTTCTTTGGGATAAAAAAAAATACTCCTCTTTCACACTCTCGTCACTCTGGTTATCTTATATGGATGTGAAGTTTGGGGTTTTCATATATCTAGATTATCATAGAGAAAGATAGAACAGATCAAAAGAATTTTATAAATTGTAATCTCAAAATTAAGGGCAATACACCCTATCATGTCTTCATAGAAGCAATCATTTTCCCCATTGAGAGAATTGCTATGATTAGATACCTAACATACGAGAATAAGATAGACAACATGGATGGAAAGAGGCTCACCAAAATTTCTTCAAACTCTAGCCAAAATCACCAGTGATTCAAAAAAGGATGGGATAAAGATTCCAAATATTGGAGAATATCGATAATATTATGAATATTATATAGAATACTGATAATATTACGAATATTATCACTTATAAATTTAAGGAGAATATGTGGTGTGATAAAGAATTAGTGGATAAAAGGAAATTAAGATAATACAACGAGGTGGTCAACCCTAATTTGGAAGTCAAAATTACTTCTTAGAATTGAGAAGTGCAAAGAAGAGAATTAACATTGTTAAAATAAGAAAAAACTCCCACGAGCTACATAGTGAAATTGGGTGTTGGACAATTCCCAAAACACTGTGGGATGAAAGAACATGTCATCTTTTTGACACTAAGAGGGTAGAAGATGAAAAACACTTCCTCTTATATTTCCCTTCCTATACCCATATCAGATCCCTATTTAAAAATATTTTCCACAATACAGACCTTCCTAACCTCCTAAGTCATCAAAACTATGGTGATCTTGGAACGCTTATCTCAATGATTTTTTAACACATAAATAAAATTTTAAATAAATCAAAGTGATGTATTACCTTCTAAAGATACGATAGACAAATGGATCTATGTGGAGATTAATCATCATCATCATTATCACACACACACATAGATAAATTCTTTAAATGCGTAAACTATTGACCCATTCCAATATACATAGGGAAAGATATAAAAAGATATAACTCAATAATGAGTTGATTATGTGCATTTTTCAATTTTAGATGAGAAAGACATCTTAAGGCCCCATATCCACTCCAATCAAATAAATCAAGGGACAAATTGAGATAAATCATTTTATTATTTTATTCTAGAGACAAAGTGTTATGTTAGGTTCAACATAATAAAGATAATTTTGTTTTTAAAAAATAAATTTTATCTAAAAATAAAATAATTAATAATAATTAATAAAAAGTTTTACATGAAGAATATTATGATAAAAATAAATGTTTTTACATTTAAATTTTAAATTTGGTTAAGATTGTTATAGCTATATATTTGGATTTTAGATCCACTTAAGATTAATGTATATCTTGAAAATCAAAACTTGAAGGCATGGTCCGTAGGCCACCTTACAAATTGATCAAAACAATATTAAACAACTAAACACTTAGCATAGTTAATACTGATATTATTTTTAGTATTTGATATCAAAAATCCTAATATGAGGGACATAAAATATACCAAAATGAATTTTACAAGAGTGTTTTTATTTCTCACATATGAAAAAATGGTGACAGTCACTATATACACATGAATAGTGAGGATCATTAAAGATCTATCACCAAGTCACTATTATCTATAGAAAATGATGATAATCTTTGAGTGTCACCATAATGATTATTAGTGACTAACCTACATTAAGCGTCACCATAATGATTTTTTTGGTGATGGACCTTGACCATCATGATGCAGGAGCATCGCCAACAAAGCACAAGTAGAGGACAATTAGGCGCACTAGTGCACATTTTGATGAAATTTAAATTTTGAAGAATGTGTATCATGCAAATCTTTCGAAAGGAGATTGTAATTAAAGAACATCTTAAATGTTATAGAGCCGGATGTTTCATGAATACATCGGAGAATGTATTTTATTTTAATGTAACCGAGTGCAATACAGTTTCGATGTGTTCGATCTGATCTGTTTGTCATGAATATTTTTTGTAATAAATGTTAGTAGTTGATAGATTTTAATTCGGTAGGATAGATTTAGAGTAGTTGGAGGGAAGAACTTGAAGAGCCCTCTTGTATAAAGCTTTGTATTGTTTCCCAGTAGAGGTTGTTGGCCCTCTCGTTGTTGATGATTTGTTGAATCTATTGTATAGATTTCCATTGTAGTAGAGAGTGGAGAATTACTGAGAAGTAGTGTATGAACCTATGTATATTTCAGTTGAATGAATACAATAGAGGAGCATTGTCCCAAATGTATAGTGTCGATGCGTCTATCTGAGTGAATGAATGGTAGAGTGTCTTATTATTTGCAACTCTCTTTTGTTCCTTGTTCTTGAATTTATGCATGCATTTACTTGGCTAGATGTATGAATCTGTGAGATTTTGAATAAGTTTCAATTGTTTCTCTTCTACGAGCGAGTGCAAGTGTGAAAAGTGTCCACAAGGAGTGCCTTGAAGGATTTTGTTTCGACTCGTAAGCTCAAAAGAGATAGCATGAACCTTATTCGTGTGAAGAGTGCATAACATCCGCAAAGTGTGTGTCGACAGAGTTCATTTTGTCTCAGAAATTTTTGGAGAGATAACTTGAGAGATTTTATCTGCAAGGAGTGCATGATCGAGTCTTTTGACTTAGATCTCGAGAGGAGTAGTTGAATTTACTCATAGAGTGGCTTGATTGCAGAGGAGAACATGTTGCAAGGCGTGCATAGGCTGGATTTCAACTAAGTGTCGAAAGGAGTATTCCAAGGGGAAAATATTATGAGAGAGATGAAGATCAGGAGGAAGAACGCCGAGAAATTGTCTAAGGAAGGAGTCCTCTGAGATTTCTCTGATTTTATCTCAAGCAGAGATCCGTCTAGGAGGGATTGGAATCATTCCAAACTGTCAGATCTGGGAGGATTTGCGCGAAGTTCAGTTGAGAGGAATTTAGGGAATCAAAGTTCAGGACACTTCAAAGCATTGAAAGGTGAGATCGCCGAAGTCGCAAGGTGAATCTTGACCATTGGCTACGAGGAGACACGTCGCAATAGATTAGGGAATCTGGGTGTTGGATATTCGAAGGAAGTAAGCGAAGTTTCGTGAAGTCGTGAAGCCCGAAACATAGTTGGATTGTCAGATCCAGGGAGACACATGGCAGAGACCCGTGAATTCAGGGAAAGTTTTTTCAGAAAGTAATAGAGGAGGAGATTGCAAAATCATCGGAGCCCGAAGTGGCGGAGGATTGACCTGAGGTCATACCCTGTGGTCGCATAGTGGAGAATGGGTCTAGTGTAAGACTAGTGTTCACGAATCAATGTCATTGAGCATAATAAAATAGAGTTTTAAGTGATCCGAACTTACACACGTGACATCAAGGGGAACTATGTGAGAGTGTAAATCACTCAGGATCAGCTGAAGACTCGAAGAACCAATTCGGTTTGAAGAGTTTTAAGATCCAAGTCCAGGAGCTCACAGAATCCCTAGGAGAGAAGGGGGTTGTGCACCAGAGTGATATCATAGAAGATACATAATTTAATTCTTTAGGTAGAGGAGACATAGAAGTAGGTTGATATCATTGATTGGTATCAAATACGTCAGCACAATGTTTCCCAGAAGACGTGCACAATAGCTCATAGCAAATAGAGTTATGGAAAGGAAAATAAGAGATCTCGGAGCAAGGCTAGATGCCATGGAAAAAACACAAAGAAGAGCACCTGATGTTGGAGACATCAGGGATGCAGAGAATGAAGAAGCGAAAGTCGAAGAAGTTGTAGCAGAGGATGTTCCAGAAGATCGCTTGCTGAAAGAGGTTGTTAAGTTAGGAGCTAAAGCAAAGATAGATATCCCAATGTATGAAGGTAACTTGGACGTCAAAGAATTGATTGATTAGATATGAGCAATGGAAAATTATTTCGACTACAAAGATGTCGATGAGGAGAAAACAGTTAAACATTATGTCACCAGGTTGAAAGGACATGCAACACTGTGGTGGGATGATTGCAGGTTGATAGGAGAAGCAAAGGCAAAAAAAATATCAAGAGTTGGGATCGAATGGTAGCCAATATAAAGGAAAAATTCATACCCAGGGATTACCAGATCAATCTGTTAAGGAAACTATAGAACCTGAGATAGAAAGGGATGATTGTGAAGGAGTACACATAGGAGTTCTACAAACTAAACATCAGGGTTGGACAAAAAGAGAGAGATGAGGAAATTTTTTCCAGGTACATTAACAACTTGAGATATGAATTTAGGACGAAATCAACATGATGACCATAAATACATCGGGGGATGCATACCAGATTGTGCTGAAAGCAGAAGAGAAGTTAGCGAGGAAGAATAGTCAACAAAACATAGGTAGAAGCTTAAATCCAGGAAAAGGAGTTTCCCATGACAAGACACAAAATACCAAAGGTGAGATAGAGAAACCTCATAGTCACTCTGAGAGAGGAGGAAGTTCTTGAGGAATGAAGAGTGGCGGTAGAAACTCTTTCCCTAGAGGTAGAGGAGGTGAGATAAAATGCTATGCATGTGGAAAGGTAGGACACATGTCTTGGAAATGCCCCGAGAGTAACAAATAAGGTGGTGAAGCTCACATTTCGAAACCACAGAAGAGAGATGTCGAGGCAGAAGGAGCAGAAGATGGGAGATCTTTGATGATGAAGAAAGTTCTCTTAAAGACAGAACCAAAAGTTGAAAATCCAGTACAGAGGAACAATTTGTTCAGGACAGCTTGCAAGACTAAAGACAAAATATGCAAGGTAATCATTGACAGTGGGAGCATCGATAATTTATTATCCACTGAGATGGTGGAGAAGTTAGAACTGGAGACAATTGTACATCTGATGTCATATAAAGTCTTATGGCTATAGAAAGGTCATCAGGTGACATTAACTAAACAATGCATGGTTGAAATTAAGATAGGAGGATATAGAGATGAAATTCTATGTGATGTGATTCCCATGGATGTATGTCATGTTTTATTGGGAAGACAATGGAAGTATGACATAAATGTCATTCATGATGGGAGAAGAAATACTTACACCTTGGAGAAGAATGATAGAACACACATGTTCTTGCCAATTGAAGAGAAGAAAGTAAAGGATGAAGCTAGCACGAGTATACTTATCATGAGTGGGAAGGAACTCCCGAGTGAAGTAAAGAAAGAATAGGAGATGTAGTTCATTGTAGTGAGGAATTCGAAAGTTATCCTTACAAGTACTTATGTCGAAGATTTTCCTGAGGAAGTTCAGGACCTCTTAGAGAATTTTCCTGACATAGTAGTGGACGAGTTGCCATGCTTATTTCCACCTATTAGAAGTATCAACCATCAAATTGAATTGATACCAGGAGCAAGCCTACCAAACAAAATAACGTAAATATTAACACCTCAAGAGAATAAGGAGGTGAAAAGACAGGTTCAGGATCTATTAGACAAAGGTTTGGTCAGGGAAAGCTTGAATCCATGCGTGGTACCAACCGTGTTGAGTCCAAATAAGGATGGAGGATGGAGAATGTGTACAGACACAAGGGACATAAATAAGATCACAATTAGGTACAAATTTCCATTGCTGAGGATAGATGACTTGATGGATTGTTTAAGCGGAGTGAACTCTTTTTCAAAGATAGATTTGAAAAGTGGATATCACCAGATAAGGATGAGATAAGGTGATGAGTGGAAAACAACCTTTAAAACAAATGAGGGATTGTATGAATGGCTTGTTATGGCATTTGGATTAACAAATGCCCTGAGTACTTTTATGAGGTTGATGAATGAAGTGTTGAAATATTTTATTGTCAAGTTTGGGATTGTATATCTGGATGATATATTGGTCTTCAGTAAAACTGAAGAAGAGCATTTGCGACACCTGACATTAGTGATGAAGAGGTTATAGCGGGAGAATTTGTTGATCAGTTTAAAGAAGTCATCTTTCATAAAGACATAGCTCATTTATTTGGGTTCTGTGATCTCTTCGAATGAATCGAAGATGGATCCCGACAAGGTCAGAGAAATCAGAGAATGGCTATTGCCAAGGAGTATATTTGAGGTAAGAAGCTTCCATGGATTAGCGAGTTTTTACCGAAAGTTCATCAAACATTTTAGTGAGATTGGTGCACAGATGATGGATATAGTGAAGAAAAGACATAATTCTTTCAAATGGATAGAATATGTTGAGAAGAGATTCAACATATTGAAGGAGAAGATAACGGAAAAACTGATTCTGGTATTGCCAAATTTTGGGAAGACATTCCAAGTGAGATGTGATGTGAGTGGAGTTGAAATTGGAGTTGTCTTAAGCCAATATAATTTACATGTTGCGTACTTAAGTGAGAATATGAATGATGCTAAGAGAAAATAATCCACATATGATAAAGAATTTTATGCCATAATTCAAGCCTTGAAGAAGTGGAGGCACTATCTCATTCCGAAGGAGTTTGTTTTGTATAGCGATAATCAAGCCTTACCATTCATAACTAGACAAGAGAAATTAAACCAAAGACATGCCAAGTGGATAGAGTTTATGCAAAATTTCACTTTTGTCATCAAACATATTTCTGGTAATGCTAACAAAGTTGTTGATGTATTGCACTGTAGATGTCTAATTTTGCAGGAATTTCAAGTGAATACCTTGGGGTTTGACTACCTTAAGGAGATGTATCATAGTGATCCAGATTTCAAGGGAGAATATGAAGCATGTGTGAATCCTATGCTCAAAGACAGAAGCCAGTGGACAAAATATCTGATTCAGGATGGATTGTTGTTCAAGGGATGTCATTTGTGCATACCAAAGTGTTCGATGAGGGAGAATTTGTTGAAGGAAAAGCATATTGGAGGTCTAGCCGGACATTTCGGCCATGAAAAAATGTTTGCTCAGTTGAATGGTTCATATTAATGGCCAGGAATGAGAGGAGAAGTGAAAAGGTTTGTAAACAAATGTAATATTTTTCAGTATATGAAGGGAAAGAAGAAAAATACTGGGTTGTATCAACCACTTGCTATTCCAGAGAGGCCTTGGGATGCAATAAGCATGGATTTTGTGTTGGGATTTCCAAGAACACAAAGAGGAAGTGATTCCATATTTTTGGTAGTGGACAAATTTTCAAAGATGGCGCATTTTATCCCATGCCAGAAAATTAGTGATGTGACACACGTTGCTAACTTGTTTTTCAAAGAAGTTGTAACACTCCATGGATTTCCCAGGAGTATTATTTCAGACATGATACCAAATTTGTTGGTGATTTCTGGAGAACCTTGTGGAAGAAACTAGGAACATAACTATAATTTAGTTATGCATATCACCCTCAAATATATGGCCAGACTGAGGTGGTGAATCACAGTTTAGGATATTTGTTGTGGAAGTTGGTCACTGAACACCATAGCCAGTGGGATCAGATTCTAGCACAAGTCAAGTTTTCATATAATGACTCAGTGAACATGAGCACCAGGAAAAGCCCATTTTAAATAGTGTATGGAATGAAACCGAGGGGAGTGTCATAGTTAAGAAATCTGGAGTAGAGCAAATTTAGGAGCGTTGGAGCCGAAGACTTCGCTGTAGAAATGCAGGAACTTCATAATCAGATCAAGGAGAAATTGAAGAGAAGAAACAGTGAATACAAACATAGACCTGATCGACACAGGAGGAGACTTGAATTTGAAGTTGGAGATCAAGTTCTAGCACATCTTAGGAAAGAAATATTCCCAAGGGGAACATATAATAAGCTAAAGTTGAAAAAGATAGGACTGTGTAAAATCCATATAAAATTTGGTGAAAATGCTTATGAGATAGAACTGCCCAAAGATGTAGGTATATCACCCATATTCAACATTATAGACTTGTATATTTACAAGGACGATGGAGCCGGAGGATCCGAAGATCAGAAGGAGATCCAGTGGAAAAAGAAGATTCTTGTAGCAGAGAAGCCATAGATGGAGCAAATCGTAGATCGACGAATTGGTAAGAATACTAGGAGGGAGACCTATTTTGAATATTTGGTAAAGTGGAAAGGATGAATAGTAGAAGATGCCAGTTGGTTCAGTGAAGAATATATCTAGAAGCATGGAAGGTCAGTGCAGGAACTCATGGACAGGACTCCATGAATTTTTCAGCTAGAGGAGTGTGATGCACGAGCATCGTGAGTAAAGAAAAAGCGGAGGACAGCTAGGCGCACTAGTGCACATTTTGAAGAAATTTAAATTTTGAAGAATGTGTATCACGCAAATATTTCGAAAGGAGATTGTAATTAAAGAACATCTTAAATGTTGTAGAGATGGATGGTTCATGAAGACATCAGACAATGTATTTTCTTTTAATGTAACCGAGTGCAGTACAATTTTGATGTGTTCGATCTGATCTGTCTGTCACGAATATTTTTTGTAATAAATATTAGTACTTGATAGCTTTTAATTTGGTAGAATAGATTTAGAGTAGTTGGAGAGAAGAACTCAAATATCCTTCTTGTATAAAGCTTTGTATTATTTCCCAGTAGAGTTTGTTGGCCCTCTTGTTGTTGATGAGTTGTTGAATCTATTGTACATATTTCCATTATAGAAGAGAGCGGAGAGTTACCGAGAAGCAATGTATGAAACTATGTATATTTCAGTTGAATGAATACAACAAAGGAGCATTGTCCCAAATATATGGTGTTGATGCCTCTATCCGAGTGAATGAATGGTAGATTGTCTGCTTATTTGCAACTCTCTGTTGTTTCTTGTTCTTGAATTTATGCATGCATTTACATGGCTAGATGTATGAATGAGATTTTGAATAAGTTTCAATTGTTTCTCTTCTACGAGCGAGTGCAAGTGTGCATAGTGTCCGCAAGGAGTGAGTTGATAGAGTCTGGTTCGACTTGTAATCTCAGAAGAGATAGTGTGAACCTTATTCATGCGAAGAGTGCACAACGTCCACAAAGTGTGCGTCGACAGATTTCATTTTGTCTCAGAAAGTTTTGGAGAGATAACTTGAGAGAGTTTATCTGCAAGGCATACGTGATCGAGTCTTTTGACTCAGAGCTCAAGAGGAGTAGTTGAAGTTACTCATAGAGTGGCTGGATTGCAGAGGAGAACCTATTGCAAGGCGTGCACAGGATGGATTTTGACTAAGTGTCGAAAGGAGTATTTCAAGGGGACAAGATTCTGAGAGAGAATAAGCTTAGGAGGAAGAACGATGAGAAATTGTCAAAGGAAGGAGTCCTCTGATATTTCTCTGATTTTAGCTCAAGCATAGATTCGTCGAGGAGGGATTGAAATCATTCTAGACCGTCAGATCTGGGAGGAGTTGCACGAAGGTCAGTCGAGAGGAATTTCAGGAATTTTAGTTCGGGACACTTCGAAGCATTGAAAGGTGATATTGCCGAATTCGTGAACTCACGAGGTGAGTCTAGACCATTGGCTGCGAGGAGACACGCAACAACAGATTAGGGAATCTGGGTGTTGGATATTTAGAGGAAGTAAGGAAGGAGTAAGCAAAGTTTCACGAAGTCACGAAGCCCGAAACATAGTTGGACCGTCAGATTCAGGGAGACACGTGAAAGAGACCTGTGAATTCAGGGAAAGTTGTTTCGGAAAGTAAAAGAGGAGGATATTGTAGAATCATCAGAGCCCGAAGTGGCGAAAGATTGACCCGAGGTCATAGCCCGTGCTCGCATTATGGAGAAAGGGTCTAGTGTAAGACTAGTATTCATGAATTAGTGTCGCTGAGCATCAGAAGACAGAGTTGTAAGTGATCTGAACTTACACACGCGACATCAGGGGGAGCTGTGTGAGAGTGTAAATCACTCAGGGTCAGTTGAAGAACCAAAGAACCAGGTTGGTTCGAAGAGTTTGAAGATCCAAGGCTGGGAGGTCACAAAATCCCTAGGAGAGAAGGGGTTTGTGCAACAGAGTGGTATCAGAGCGGTAACAGAATTGACTTCTATAGGTAGAGGAGACAAAGAAGTAGGTTGATATCATCGAGTGGTATCATATATGTCATCACAATGCTGCCCAGAAGACGTGCAGAGCCGCTCGTAGAAAATAGAGTTATGGAAAGGGAAATGAGATATCTCAGAGCAAGGCTAGATTCCATGGAAACAACACAAAGAAGAGCACCTGATGTTGGAGACATCAACGATGTAGAGAATGAAGAAGTGGAAGTCAAATAAGTTATAGTAGAGGATGTTGCAGAAGAGCGCTTGTTGAAAGATATTGTTAAGTTGGGATCGATAGAAAATATATATATCCCAATGTATGAAGGTAACTTAGACATCGAAGAATTGCTTGATTGGATATGAGTAATGGACAGGTATTTCAAATATGAAGATGTCAATGAGGAGAAAAAAGTTAAACATGTCATCACCAGTTTGAAAGGACATGCAACACTCTAGTGGGATGGATGATGGGAGAAGCAAAGGTAAACAAAAGATCAATAGTTGAGATCGAATTGTAGACAAGCTAAAGGAGAAATTCATACCCAAGGATTATCAAATCAATCTGTTCAGGAGACTACAGAACCTAATACAGAAAGGGATGACTGTGAAGGAGTACATAGAAGAGTTCTATAGACTGAACATCAAGGATGGACAAAAAGAGAGAGACGAGGAAAAATTTTCTAGGTACATTAACGGCTTGAGATACGAAATTCAAGACGAAATCAACATGATGACCATAAAGACAGTGGAATATGCATACCAGATTGCGCTGAAAGAAGAAGAGAAGTTAGCGAGGAAGAAGAGTTAACAAAAAAAAGGTAGAATCTTAAACAAAGGCAAAGGAGTTGCCCATGACAAGACACAAAATCCCAAAGGTGAGACAAAGAAACCACATAGTCACTCTGAGAGAAGAGGAAGTTCCCGAGGAAGGGAGAGTGGTGGTAGAAACTCTTTCCCTAGAGGTAGAGGAAGAGGTAGAGTAGGTGAGATAAAGTGTTAAGCCTGTGGAAAGGTAGGACACATGTTTTGGGAATGCCCCGAGAGAAAGAAATAAGGAGGTGAAGCTCACATTTCAGAAGCGCAAAAGAGAGATGTCAATGCAGAAGGAGTAAAATATAGGAGATCTTTGATATGAAGAAAGTTCTCTTAAAGCCAAAACTAGAAGTTGAAAATTCGGTACAAAGGAACAATTTTTTCAGGACAACTTGCAAGCCTAAATACAAAGTATGCAAGGTGATCATTGACACTGGGAGCATCAATAATTTAGTATCCACATAGATGGTGGAGAATTTAGAACTGGAGATGACTGTACATCCGACGCCGTATAAAGTATCATGGTTGCAGAAAGGTCATCAGGTGAAAATAACTAAACAATGCCTGGTTGAAATTAAGATAGGAGGATATAGAAATGAAATTCTATGTGATGTGATTCCCATGGATGTATGTCATGTTTTGTTGGGAAGAGCATGGAAGTATGACATAAATTCCATTCATGATGGGAGAAGAAATACTTACACCTTGGAGAAGAATGGTAGAACACACATGTTACTGCCAATTGAAGATAAAAAAGTAAAGGATGAAGCTAGCATGAGTATACTTCTCATGAGTGGGAAGGAACTCCTGTGTGAAGTCAAGAAAGAATAGGAGAAGCAGTTTGCTATAGTGATGAAGTAAAAAGTTATCCTTACAAGTACTTCTGTGGAATATTTGCATGAGGAAATTCAAGAACTGTTAGAGAATTTTGCTGACATAGTAGTGGATGAGTTGCCAAGCTCATTGCCACCTATCATAAGTATCAACCATCAAATTGACTTGATACCAGGAGTAAGCCTGCCAAAAAAAGAAGCGCATAGATTAACATCTCAAGAGAATGAGGAGGTGAAAAGACAGGTTCACAATCTGTTAGACAAAGGTTTGGTCAGGGAAAGCTTGAGTCCATGCACGATACCAACCATGTTGAGTCCAAAGAAGGATGGAGGATGGAGAATGTGTACAGAATCAAGGGCCATAAAAAAGATCACCATTAGGTACAGATTTCCATTTCCGAGGATGGATGACTTGATGGATTGTTTAAGTGGATCGAAATCTTTTTCAAAGATAGATTTGAAAAGTGGATATTAGAAGATAAGGATGAGAGAAGGTGATGAGTGGAAAACAACCTTTAAAACAAATGAGGGATTGTATGAATGGCTTGTTATGCCGCTTGGCTTAACAAATGCCTCGAGTACTTATATGAGGTTGATGAATGAAGTGATGAAAGATTTTAATTGCAAGTTTTTGATTGTATATCTTGATGATAAACTGGTCTTTAATAAAACTGAAGAAGAGCATCTGAGGCACCTAACATTGGTGATGAAGAGGCTACAACGGGAGAATTTGTTGATCAATTTAAAGAAGTCCTCTTTCATGAAGATAAAGCTCATTTATTTGGGTTTTGTGATCTCTTCAAATGAATTGAACATGGATCCCTAGAAGGTTAGAGAGATTAGAGAATGGTCTTCGCCAAGGAGTATATTTGAGGTAAGAAGCTTCCATGGATTAGCGAGTTTTTAGCGAAAGTTCATCAGAAAGTTTAGTGAGATTAGCACACAGATGATGGATATAGTGAAGAAAAAACAAAAGTCTTTCAAATGGATAGAAGAGGATGAGAAGAGCTTCAACATATTGAAGGAGAAGATAACAGAACAACTGATTCTGGTATTACCGGTGTTATCACTGAAATTTTGTCCACAAATGGTTATAGGAATCCAACATCTCCAAACACCTATTAGTTCATTCATGGCCCAAAAATGTATTTCCAAAGGGCACAAACTATACAAATGGCTATAAAATCAGCATGCACTCAGAATATCAAGGAAGCGTGCACACGTGCGCCAACAAAAAACACAGGAAACGCGCACATGCACCTGATTCGCAACTGTGGATGCAAAAAGATGCACATACCTCAGAACGACACATTTATGATTCTGGTCGGCCTCCCACCCACTTCTGGTTCATCTCCCAAGTCGATTTGACCCCCCAATCCGAGCTGAATTTGAGTCGGGGGGCTGGTCAAAGATCTAAAGGTTCCCTAAAGGGCCCCTTGTTCACACTAAAGACTGGTTGGATAATGCCTCAAAGATTTGTTATAAAAAGAGGCCATGGGTGCACTATATTTTCAAGAATCTATTTGTATTGTTATGCTACCTCTATTCTCCTACAAGGAACCTCTTTCCTTCTTGGAGAATACTAGCACCATTTCATTGGGCTATTCACATCACCTCTTGAGTGAATGAGCTTTGGATTTCTTCACCATTTCCTTTATAGTTTACTATTTGTAAGAAGAGATCTCTCATATGGGATTCAAGAGCCCTCCCTTGGAGGAAGAGGGGACCCATAAGTCTCCCTTTCTCTTTGGTGTTTTCCCACTAATACACTCTATCCATTGGTGGCATGAATATTGGTCAATTGTTTGCTTGATTTTGGTTCTAATTTCCTTATGCACTTTAGTGTTGTTTCTTTAGTTGTTATTATCTTAGTTGTTTGTTTATTTCTTGTTCTTGATATTTCTAACTCTTGCACTAGCTTCTGTCCTATCCAGCTGACCCAACTAGACTTGCAAGTGTCCCTCTTTTGCTCATTCAAGTGACGAAAATGATACAACAGATTGGTGACTCCACTGGGGATAGGTATCAATTTCCTCCCCATTTGGGTTGTTTGAGCACTTATTTTTGATTTATATGACTTGCAGGGATCATAACTGACCCAAGCCTACCTGCAAAAATCTAAATTCGGAGCTGAGATAAGAGAATTCCATTCAAAATTTTCTTTCTGGCCGCGTATCAGAACATGCGCGGGTTTTTCATCCCACAGTCGCGTCTTCCGAGCACGTGATCCAAAAGAACTATGTTTCTCAGCGCATTCTGCGCGCCTGCGTCAATGGGTCGTTGTTTATTTGTGCATTGGTGCCACATGCGCCTCTGTCTACTTTGTGAGTTGCGCATCTGTCCAGAAATTCAACATTGTAAGGATTTGTTGTGAAATTTTGAAGGTCCCTAGCCTTGTAAATATTGATTCTATGCAAATTGTAATATGCACCACACTTAGATTCCCTCTCCACATGAAGGGTTAGTCAAACATTAGGCACTTAAGGGGTCAAAATCCATATTTCTCCTCTTTTTTCTTTCACTTTGCCACATGGATGGCTTTCTTTGATTGTAAAAGTTAAGTTAGAATAATTCAATATCACAGATATAAACACTTGCATTGGGACCAGAAATCAAACTTCAATCGTGGAGTATGCTCTTCTCTTGCACCGTAGAGTGATCTTGAGAATCAAAAAAATGATTGAGGGAAGATTTCATCTCCCTTAAAGACAAAATCTTTAGGAGAGGACAAAAGCCCCCCTAGGCCTCCTTTTAGTTTCTTTTTCAAACATGTTAAATTTGTAAGGGCCCATACATGCCCACATGCTGCAAAGATAGGATAGTTTTGAAGCTACTTTCTTAGTTTACATCACTAGGGGAGTTTAAAGATTATTGTAACGGGCCCATACATGCCCACATGTCCACAATCTAGGATAGTCTTTTGAAGCTTTCTTATATTAAATCACATTAGGGAGTTAAAGGATTGGTAAGGACCCACATGTCCATATGCTAGTTCTTTAGGGACTTAAAAATTCTGCAAGGTTGTACCAATGGCATCTAGTAATATAGCTAATCAAGACTTGTATGGACCACATGAAGTCCACATGTTGCAAGGTGACACCTAACGTATTAAAAATTTGCAACATTTTATCACTTTCTCACACACAAAGTCACTACTCACTCACATAGTTTCATCTTGAATTTTGGAGGTTGAAGTAAGTTTCCCCCATACGGATTTGAAAACGCCCCACCATTTTCTTGAAGGAACTATCCACTCCCACTTAACTTGAACGAGATTGGTTCAGATCCCCAATCTCACAAACAACCACATCTAAATTTTTTCTAAAAACTCACTAAGTTTTCCTCCACAAGAGGTGCCAAAATAAATTTTTTAGTCTAGGTAGGATCTCGGGGATAAGCATCCAAATAACTCTTCGTTATCTGGTTCTCACATCTTCAAACATTAGAAGTTGTCAAATAGGGAACTTTAAAATCCTCCAAGTGAAATGTTCCTAACACCATAAGGCATGGAGATACCCGTGAAGGGTCGAAGGCTAAGGTCTCGTTGTTCTATGCATCCCCCCTTGAGGCACCCACCTCTTGGATGGGATCCAGCCCGTGACTCATTTCTGAGGCCGAAAATCTAAATGCCTCACTTTGACTGAGGTACTTAGTGACCAAATTTTAGGACATCTACCCAGGTCACAATTGTGGGCTGCAATTTCACCTTGATCGGATTTTGTGTGGCTCTTGGGAAATATCTCCATCTCTTTCAGGATATGCACCCTCTACCCCTCATTATAATTGATTTTTTCATCCTTCACTAGCTGCTCTTCCTGTGGATTTAGACCCCACTGTTGAATGTTATTGGAAGGTCTAGTTCTATTTGAGAGGAAAGACATTACGTCTTTTAGGACACACACATTTGTTTTCTTTGTTCTCCCACGTAGAAAAAATCCACCTATCCACATGTATGCTTCTTTGATTTATGTATAATTATCTTGTGATTACATGTGATTGTGAGATATATTGTGAAGGTCCAAGTTATACAAAGTATCTTGTTCATTTATTGCTCTCATCACCATTTGCACACATCCACTTTTCTAGTTGGACATCATAGGGCACCCATAGGATCCTCGTTGTTCTAGACGCTTGTTAAATCTCCCTCCTATTCTAGGGGGAGTTCCTAGTCTTGACAACTCATCGACTCAACCCTCTCACACCCCTGTGAGTTCTACTATCTTGGGATCAAATTTGCTTTGTTCCACTTTACTTGGGTCCACTTCCCAAGGTCAACTGTCCACTAGATCTCCTTTACAAGGAATCGAGGGGAAAACTTCTTCCCAAGGGGGAAGTACAACCCCACCTAACCCCCCTCATGGGTCAGGTACACAAACTACTCACACCATTGCTGGAACTAACCCTCCACCGCCACTCCAGATGCCATACTTGGCTTCCCTCAACATACCAGACCTGAGCAAGCTCACGAACGATCCTATATTGCATGACCCCACATGGCCTGCAATGCCTACCAAACTCCCTTCACACATCCCCAAGTTTGAAGGAAAAGAGGGAGACGACCCGACCAACCATGTCATGACCTTCTACTTATGGTGTTCTTAAAAAAAAATCATGGATGACTCCATCCTATTAAGGTTATTTCAATGCACACTCACTGGCCCATCAACCAAGTGGTATGTAGACAAAAATTCAGGATCCCATATGACTTTTGAATCGTTGAAAAAAACGTTTTTGAACTTCTTTTAACTACCAATCCACTATGACAATGGTATCGAACTACTCTCTGAGTTTAAACAACCCTCATCCACTCATATCACCGACCACATTCATGAATGGCGTCAGCGACATAGTTTATGCAAAGCAGAAACCACCAAGCAACAATGCCTTGATTGGTTTCTCAGATCACTTATCTCCCTCCTTGCCAAAGATGTGGCTTCCACCTTCCCCCAATCTGAAGAATAATCCATCAACAAGGCTCAACAATGTGACCTCATCTATACATAGTTAAGATACTTATATATGGTACTTCCTGACGCCCTGAGACCTGCACCATTCAGCTAGGACAAACCTAGGATGTCTCACTCAGCGGATGGATTGATTGATACCACGACACACCACAATCCATACATCCAACCAAAACCTATGTACAATACACCCCAATATCCGTCGATATATGGAGGTCCATATTATTACCCTCCTCCCCTTTACCAACAGTCATATCCTATTGTTCCCCCTCAGTCATTGGGGGAACCCCCACCAGTACCCATGCCATATCCAGTCTCTCAATCTAGCACGGGTCCACCCCCAAGCCCTGGATATAACCCTAGTAGTAGTGGAAGTACCTCTACTTCCTATACGCCATATGGATCATATCCATAGAACAATCCATATTCCCCATTTACTGGTCCTCCCCACCCGATTAATCCTCCACCGGGACAACCACATGCCGATGTCAAGTTTGTTCAACCCTTTCCTATTTAATAGGTTCATACATTTGAACAGTTGAATATGGCCAATCCGACTCATAAGAAGAAATAAAAAAACCGAAACAATGACAACCTAGGACCAGGAGAGAATGACCCCCACAACCATCCCACTGGGGGCAACCAATACTAAGAGCCCCAAGGGGGCACCAATAAAAATCAACAACAACAAGGGAAGAACGAAGATATTTGGACTAACTTCCCTTGTGATATATGTGGTGAGTATGGACACTATACTCATAATTTCTCCCAAATTCCTGATCTCCAACTGATGAGGGCATCCATGAACTCATAGGACCCTCTGACACCACCCGCCCCTCAGCAGACTCCACAAAAGTATTTGAAATCACCGCCTCCGGCTGTTTTGCAAAATCCCATTCCATACCAAGGCGTGATGAACACCCAACAAGTGATCAACCCTGCCCCACCATAGATGGGGAAATATCCAAACCTGGGTGCCACTCAACCCGCGAATTCGGTTGATCGCAGTGTCCTCCTCACCAACGAAGAAATTGTTCTGCAAACCCACAACCGTCAATATGGTATGCCTCTCGAATCTACCCCAACCACCTCAAAAACACGACCAACTACTGTAGGACAACCATTGATGATTCCACATTACGTCTTTTAGGACACACACATTTGTTTTCTTTATTCTCCCACGTAGAAAAAATCCACCTATCCACATGTATGCTTCTTTGATTTATGTATAATTATCTTGTGATTACATGCGATTGTGAGATATATTGTGAAGGTCCAAGTTATACAAAGTATCTTGTTCATTTATTGCTCTCATCACCATTTGCACACATCCACTTTTCTAGTTGGACATCATAGGGCACCCATAGGATCCTCGTTGTTCTAGACGCTTGTTAAATCTCCCTCCTATTCTAGGGGGAGTTCCTAGTCTTGACAACTCATCGACTCAACCCTCTCACACCCCTGTGAGTTCTACTATCTTGGGATCAAATTTGCTTTGTTCCACTTTACTTGGGTCCACTTCCCAAGGTCAACTGTCCACTAGATCTCCTTTACAAGGAATCGAGGGGAAAACTTCTTCCCAAGGGGGAAGTACAACCCCACCTAACCCCCCTCATGGGTCAGGTACACAAACTACTCACACCATTGCTGGAACTAACCCTCCACCGCCACTCCAGATGCCATACTTGGCTTCCCTCAACATACCAGACCTGAGCAAGCTCACGAACGATCCTATATTGCATGACCCCACATGGCCTGCAATGCCTACCAAACTCCCTTCACACATCCCCAAGTTTGAAGGAAAAGAGGGAGACGACCCGACCAACCATGTCATGACCTTCTACTTATGGTGTTCTTAAAAAAAAATCATGGATGACTCCATCCTATTAAGGTTATTTCAATGCACACTCACTGGCCCATCAACCAAGTGGTATGTAGACAAAAATTCAGGATCCCATATGACTTTTGAATCGTTGAAAAAAACGTTTTTGAACTTCTTTTAACTACCAATCCACTATGACAATGGTATCGAACTACTCTCTGAGTTTAAACAACCCTCATCCACTCATATCACCGACCACATTCATGAATGGCGTCAGCGACATAGTTTATGCAAAGCAGAAACCACCAAGCAACAATGCCTTGATTGGTTTCTCAGATCACTTATCTCCCTCCTTGCCAAAGATGTGGCTTCCACCTTCCCCCAATCTGAAGAATAATCCATCAACAAGGCTCAACAATGTGACCTCATCTATACATAGTTAAGATACTTATATATGGTACTTCCTGAC
>ML800720.1:36693-50920 GCA_009831015.1 Picea engelmannii
CGTGGTCTCTTTTTCTGCACATCCCCTCTCAGCAGTTCTGTAATATAAATTCATAATGTTATTTACATTTTCATCATGCTTTAGCATGGTAATTCCTGTATTAGGATTAATTACAAATTTGGGGGAAACAGGGTGTTACACTCAGTCATTGGGGGAACCCCCACCAGTACCCATGCCATATCCAGTCTCTCAATCTAGCACGGGTCCACCCCCAACCCCTGGATATAACCCTAGTAGTAGTGGAAGTACCTCTACTTCCTATACGCCATATGGATCATATCCATAGAACAATCCATATTCCCCATTTACTGGTCCTCCCCAGCCGATTAATCCTCCACCGGGACAACCACATGCTGATGTCAAGTTTGTTCAACCCTTTCCTATTTAATAGGTTCATACATTTGAACAGTTGAATATGGCCAATCCAACTCATAAGAAGAAATAAAAAAACCGAAACAATGACAACCTAGGACCAGGAGAGAATGACCCCCACAACCATCCCACTGGGGGCAACCAATACCAAGAGCCCCAAGGGGGCACCAATAAAAATCAACAACGACAAGGGAAGAATGAAGATATTTGGACTAACTTCCCTTGTGATATATGTGGTGAGTATGGACATTATACTCATAATTTCTCCCAAATTCCTGATCTCCAACTGATGAGGGCATCCATGAACTCATAGGGCCCTCTGACACCACCTGCCCCTCAGCAGAATCCAAAAAAGTATTTGAAATCACCGCCTCCGGTTGTTTTGAAAAATCCCATTCCATACCAAGGTGTGATGAACACCCAACAAGTGATCAACCCTGCCCCACCATAGATGGGGAAATATCCAAACCTGGGTGCCACTCAACCCGCGAATTCGGTTGATCGCAGTGTCCTCCTCACCAATGAAGAAATTGTTCTGCAAACCCGCAACCGTCAATATGGTATGCCTCTCGAATCTACCCCAACCACCTCAAAAACATGACCAACTACTGTAGGACAACCATTGATGATTCCATGTCCTAACGCGGAACCCATTCCCTGCATACTACGTATGCCTTTACAGCGGAATGTGCATAACCCTCATGCTAGGGCTGCTCATAATTATATTCTGGTTGATGACTTAGCCCAGTCTCCTACAACCATGTATGTGTTGCAGGTCCTCCAAATCTTTCCATCACAATGAAAATCTTTTCTTTCTGCTTTGGGGGCAGTCGACCCAGCTAACACGCAACTGATCACATTTGATTTAGATAACAGAGCACCATGTCTTCCTGCCCAAGTAGCCTTCCAGATACCAGTTAAGATCTGGAACACCATAGTTTATTAATGTATCATGGATGAAGGTGCATCCACATGCATCATGTCTAAACACGTATGGTAAAAAATTGGCTCCCCTAAGCTAGTACCCTCTGCGAATACCCTTCGATCTTACAACGGTCGACCAACATCTTTCGCAGGAATTTTTCAAAATGTCCCCATAGAAATTTGGGGAAAAACCATCCTCATTGACATTGAAGTTATCGATACCCAACTTGATTACAATATCTTGTTCGGACACAACTACATGTATTCTATGAAGGCAGCCGCCTCTTCTGTGTTTCGTACAATGATGTTCCCCCATAATGGGAAGATCGTCACCATCGACCAGCTTACACATTATGAGGCTAACCATTCCACCAACATCGATAACATCCTCCCCCTTGTCCACACTATCTCGAATGATTTTCTAGTTGGCAACATTAGCCTTGGATTATTCCAAGACCCATCCATGTTGGGCACTTATCAGGGGGTGCCATCGTTCCTAAAACCATATTTTTTAGCACAAGTGTGTGTAGTTTCCTTTAAAGGACCAAACATCAGAGACAAGATTCCTATCACTGAGTCCCCTCCCCATATCGAAGTTTCACCAGTTGAAGAAATACTACCTCAGGAGTTCCCTGAGAGCGCCACCACACCACTTGTCACGGATCTCCCCCCCCTCTAGGGGAAAATCCCAGTTTGGGAGACAGTCCACCAGGCCATTACTCAAATTCCATTTTTCTACCCCCCACCTAGAGTCAAAACATTCCAGGTAGTTGCGTCCCTCACCCTTACCAACATGGTCCTTGCCATCCCTATATGGTATCTCCATCCACCATCTCTCCCTCCTAAGACAAACGGATTATCGATACAAATCTTGTTATAGGATCCTGTCGCACCCTTACCTCCTCCAACGGGAAACAATACCACCACTATCATGGGTAGATGAAGGAGGAATGAGCCCAAAGCTCCACTACTTCCCCGAGTTCAACTTCCTTGAACCTTATGTGAAAGAAAAGAACACCCCACTCACAAATGTCCTTCTCTTCCCAAGATACATAGTTTTATCCAGCTTCCTCATGCACCCCTTTTTCTTGACACTCCATCAAGTACGTCTCCTACTACAATGGAGTCATCAACCACACACAAAAAAAATCTACGAACTAATTTCGCTTGTGCCATATGCACAAAATATGGGCATTACACTCATCATTACCCATCTATCCCATACGCCTGCCACACATTAGCCGCAGAACACTACACATATCTTCCTGAGCTTCCTTCGACACGCCATACCAATGGTCCCATGAATGTAATTCATTATATTTCTTCATCAGTCCTCGAGCAAAGGGGAGGTCTATGTCCTCCCACCAAACTATCACCCAATCGCCCATAGTGTCAGTGCAGTTGGGATGGAATTATGGACCCACTGTCCTTATCTAAGCCCTTTTCCCCACTTTCATTTTTTGGTACAGGATACCATAAGCTCCATTTTTTGAACCATTTTTTACCACTTACATAGTCATTTTCTTAGGTTATCATTTGCACTTTTCCCCAAGGAAGCATTTTTTTTCTCACATCACGCCTAGGTACGCATGCTGATCATGTTCAACATTATTGAATCACTGTTATATGTTCTTTATCTTTAGATATTGTTCATGTCGGGTATTCATTTTTTATGTGTGCGGGCACTTGGTCATCACTCCTCACCACAACCCCTTCAGGTATATGATTGACACTGGCATGTAATCCGTCCCTCTGAATATCAATTGCATCTCCCAGTCACACCCTCCGATGTTCGTCTGTAAGAACCTCCCAATCGGATCTGCAGTACTATCACCTCCGCTTCAATTCAAGGTACTTTCACCTGACAACATTCTCCCCCACATGAGTTGTCCCATTCATAGTCCCCCTTGGTACTTTGACACTCATGCTGCTTTCACCCCCTAGGGATGGGAGTCCAGATAGTCGTTCACATGTTCGAGAATCAACCACATACTTCTTCTCCTCATTATGATAGCCTTCCTAATGGACTCCCAGAATCTCTCATCATGGTTTCACTTTGACTGCACCCCTGCAGCATCATTAACCTTCCATTCCCTCCACAATCAGTTTTCCCATCTGCAAATTTTGTTCCATTCATTTACCTCTTACAGAAACCCACCCATGGGGCCCCCACCCTCCACCAATTCTTCCTCCAACTTGCGCCCTCACATGCCAAGCCATCTTTCACTGGGGCACCCATTTCTGTCTCTGCACGTTTATCCCACCTACTTATTTATTCATTCGGTAATTGTACAAAACCTTTATTTCTAGCATTTACATCATTTTAGTTGTCTCCTTCAATGACCTTCCTTTCTCAGCAAAGCAACCCCTGTCTCCCTTGGTTGGGGCATCCTACTACATTTTATTCTTGTTGAAATCATCCATAAACCCTGAGTATCCCACAGTCCAGGTACCACTGATCCCTGAATTTGTCCATTTTGTCACGCCTGTGGCATAAGTTAAACCCATGTCTAGTCGTCCCCCTGCCGCTAGATCTAGTTTGATGGTTGTTGCCACTCATACTTTACACATATCCCCAACCAAGGGAAGTCTTGAGTCTCTTCACATATTGACTTCACCCATGTTCCTCATGAGTTCCTAATCTCATCCAGTGGATTTCATGAAGCCCTTTGCTTCTTGGAGTCACGTCTCCCTTTTTGTCGACATCAACACAGTTTCCAGGAAGGCAACAATATCTTGACTATCGTTCCCTTTACAATGAGGAGTCTCGGACGACACAGAGAAAAAAACCATTATTTTCTACTGTCGTTGACCCCCATAACTTTCAACTTCAATAATATCTCATGTTACGGTGGGTCTTACTTTGCGACTATTGTAGTTGTTTTTATATTTGTCGAAGACCTCTGAAAATTGTTGGGCTATCAATTCCTGCAAATTATCGACACTTCTTATAGGTGTCATGGCCTCTTTTTAGAGTTTGTTCACCATTAGAATTCTCCTTTGCCATTACCAAACTGCCCCGGAGGGCGCTGCAGTTATCTACGTCAACATACAACTTCAGTTATTGTCTTACACATTTTGAGTTACATGACATGAGCATGGGGCATGCCTGCCTCATTTGTACACAGTTTTATTTTTCCACACCTAGCGAAAGGTTTGGGTCCCACAGGTTCCCCTCTCCCTCCAATGGGTCTCTCGTGCAATTCCTCTCAACACTCTTTCTTACAATGGTACTCTCAGTAGAATAAACATTGATGTATTTTGGCTATACGTATGCTCCTAACCTCACACATCAGGGGGCGTCTGTTATCACTGAAATTTTGTCTGCAAATGGTTACAGGAATCCATCATCTCCAAACACCTATTAGTTCATTCATGGCCAAAAATGCATTTCCAAAGAGCACAAACTATACAACTGGTTATAAAATCAACATGCGCTCAAAATATCAAGGAAGCGCGCGCACGTGCGTTAGTCGAAATCACAGGAAAAGAGAACATGCACCCGATGCGCGATTGTGGACACAAAAACCCACGTACACCTCAGAATGACGCATTTATGATTCTGGTCAGCCTCCCACACACTTTTGGTTCAACTCCCAAGTCGATTTGACCCCCAAATCCAAGCTGAATCCAAGTGGGGGGTTGGTCAAAGACCTAAAGGGCCGCTTCTTCACACTAAAGACTAGTTGGATAATGCCTCAAAGCTTTGCTATAAAAAGAGGCCATGGGTGAAATATATCTTCAAGAATATATTTGTATTGTTATGCTGCCTATATTCTCCTACAAGGAACCTCTTTCCTTCTTGGAGCATACTAGCACCATTTCATTGGGCTATTCACATCATCTCTTGAGTGAATGAGCTTTGGATTTCTTCACCATTTCCTTTCTAGTTTTCTATTTGTAAGAAGATCTCTCTCATAGGGGATTCAAGAGCCCTCCCTTGGAGAAATAGGGAACCCATAAGTCTCCCTTTCTCTTTGGTGTTTTCCCACTAATACAATATATCCATTGGTGGCATGAATATTGGTCAATTTTTTGGTTGATTTTGGTTCTAATTTCCTTATGCACTTTATTTTTGTTTATTTAGTTGTTATTAGCTTAGTTGTTTGCTTATTTCTTGTGCTTGATGTTTCTAACTCTTGCACTAACTTTTGTCCTATCCAGCGGACCCAACTGGACTTGCAAGTGTCCCTGTTTTGCTCATTCAAGTGACAAAAAGGATACAACAACCAGATTTTGGGAAGACATTCCAGGTGAGATGTGATGTGAGTGGAGTTGCAATTAGAGCGGTCTTAAGCCAAGATAATAGACATGTTTCATACTTCAAGGAGAAGCTGAATGATGCTAAGAGAAAACACTCCACATATGATAAAGAATTTTATGCCATAATTCAAGCCTTGAAGAAGTGGAGGCACTATCTCATTCCGAAGGAGTTTGTTTTGTATAGTGATAATCAAGCCTTACAATTAATAACTAGACAAGAGAAATTAAACCATAGAGAGGCCAAGAGGGTAGAGTTTATGCAAAATTTCACTTTTGTCATCAAACATATTTATGGTAATGCTAACAAAGTTGTTGATGCATTGAGTAGGAGATCTCTAATTCTGCATGAATTTCAAGTGAAGACCTTGGGGTTTGACTACCTTAAAGAGATGTATCATAGTGATCCAGATTTCAAGGAAGCATATGAAGCATGTGTGAATCCTATGCTCAGAGACAGAATCCAGTGGACCGAATATCTGATTCAGGATGGATTGTTATTCAAGGGATGCCAATTGTGCATATCAAAGTGTTCGATGAGGGAGAATTTGCTGAAGGAAAAGCATATTTGAGGTCTAGCCGGACATTTCGGCCATGAAAAAAATGTTTGCTTAGTTGAACGACTCATATTACTGGTCAGGAATGAGAGGAGAAGTGAAAAGGTTTGTAAAAAAATGTAATATTTTCCAGTATGCCAAGGGAAAGAAGCAGAATACTGGGTTGTATCAACCATTTCCTATTCCAGAGAGGCCTTGGGATGCAATAAGCATGTATTTTGTGTTGGGATTGCCAAGAAAACAAAGAGGAAGTGATTCCATATTTGTGGTAGTAGACATATTTTCAAATATGACGCATTTTATCCCATGCCAGTAAACTAGTGATGTGACGCACGTCGCTAACTTGTTTTTCAAATAAGTTGTAAGACTCCATGGATTTCCCAAGATTATTGTTTTAGACAAGGATAAAAAATTTGTTGGTCAATTCTAGAGAACCTTGTGGAAGAAACTAGGAACAAAACTATCCTTTAGTTCTACATATCACCCTCAAACAGATGTCCTGATTGAGGTGGTGAATCGCAGTTTAGGAGATTTGTTGAGGAGTTTGGTCACTAAACACCATATCCAGTGGGATCAGATTCTAGCACAAGTCGAGTTTTCATATAATGACTCAGTGAACATGAGCACCAGGAAAATCCCATTTCAAATAGTGTATGGAATGAACCCAAGGGGAGTGTCAGAGTTAAGAGATCTGGAGAAGAGTGAATTTAGGAGCGCTAGAGCCGAAGACTTCACTGCAGAAATGAAGGAACTTCATAATCAGATCAAGGAGCAATTGAAGAGGAGCAACAATGAATACAAATGCAGAGTTGATCGACACAGGAGGAGACTTGAATTTGAAGTTGGAGATCAATTTATAGCACATCTTAGGAAAGAAATATTCCCAAGGGGAACATATAATAAGATAAAGTTGAAAAAGATAGGACTGTGTAAAATAATGAGAAAATTTGGTGAAAATGCTTATGAGATATAACTGCCAGAAGATGTGGGTATATCACCCATATTCAACATTGTAGACTTGTATGGATCTACAATGTATCACCCATATATCACCCATATTCAACATTGTATATCACCCATATTCAGATCATAGAGTGGATGGATTACAGAGGAGAACCTATTGCAAGGCGTGCACAGGCTGGATTTTGACTAAGTGTCGAAAGGAATATTCCAAGGGGACAAGAGTCCGAGAGAGAACAAGATCAGGAGGAAGAACGACGAGAAATCGTCTAAGGAAGGAGTCCTTTAAGATTTCTCTGATTTTAGCTCAAGCAGAGATTCGTCCAGGAGGGATTGGAATCATTCCAAGCCATCAGATTTGGGAGGAGTTGTGCGAAGGTAAGTCGGGAGGAGTTTCAAGAATCAGAGTTCGAGACACTTCGAAGCATTGAAAGGTGAGATCGCCAAAGTCGCGAACTCGTGAGGTGAATCTTGACCGTTGGCTCCGAGGAGACACGTGGCAATGGATTAGGGAATACGGGTGTTGGAGACCCAGAGTAAGTAAGGAAGGAGTAAGCGAAGTTTTGCGAATTCGCGAAGCTCGAAACATAGCTGGACCTTCAGATCAAGGGAGACATGTGGAAAAGGCCTGTGAATTCGGGGATATTTGTTTCGGAAAGTAACAGAGGAGGAGATTGCAGAATCGTCGGAGTCTGAAGTGGCGAAGGATTAACCCGAGGTCATAGCCCGTGGTCGCATAGTGGAGAAAGGGTCTAATGTAAGACTAGTATTCGTGAATCGGTGTCGCTGAGCATCAGAAAATGGATTTGTAAGTGATCTGAACTTAAACATAGGACATCAAGGAGACCTATGTGAGAGTGTAAATCACTCAAGATCAGTTAAAAACCCGAAGAACCAGTTCGATTCGGAGAGTTTGAAGATCCAAGACCGAGAGGTCGCAGAATCCCTAAGAAAGAAGGTGATTGTGCACCATATCACAATATCTCTTTTACTTTTGATGATAATTTCATTAGGAACACTTAAATTTTAGGGACAATGACCTTTTTAAATAAAATACCTTCCCACTACAAGAAAATCCCTATATTGAATTAAAAAAAAATTCCTATACAACTTTTTGATATCATGATAATGATAATAATAATACAAATTAAATTATTAACAATAATATATACTTATATTGTTATGACTATGAAATAAATATCAACACAATCCAATCTAAATAAATAATATCATAATTCAAGCTAAACTATCATTATATTATTTATTATAATAATATGTAGGTATATTATGCAATAAATATTAACATAAATGGAATTAATTCATTTAGAAAGATTACCCCAATTTCAAACTGTAAAGAGGCTAATGCTATGAAAAAGACAAAGCCCCTCGGGGACCGAATGTCATGGCTACACAAACAAGAGTCACATCATTCCAAAGTTTAATGAATTGGAATTATTTGGAAGATAGTGATGTCTTCTAGAAAACCTGGTTACTATTTTAAAAAGTTATATGCTTTAGATAACAATTTATTCATTGGACAATGATATTTTTTCAAAATATTTTATTTATTTTTAATTAGAAGAACAAATTTGATAAATTTGATTATTTTTATTATTAATATAAATTCTAGGAAAGTTATGTCTTCTAGAAAATTATTTGGCTATTTACAAAAATATGTTTGGTTTTTATCGTTACAATATTAGGTAGAGTGAACTAATTTTCATATAAATTATTTCGTTAAGAATTGATTTTTTTAATTATTAATTATTAATTTGTTTTTTATTTAGATATTAAATATAAAATATTTATTACGTTTAATAAATTAAACATTTTGTCTAGAATTGATTTTTTTAATTATTAATTTGTTTTTTATTTATATATTAAATACAAAATATTTATTATATTTAATAAATTAAACATTTGTATATAATTTTATCTATTTTATTTATCTTATCAATATAAGTTATTTATGATATTATTTATAATAGTACATTTGTATATAAACATAAATATATGAAGAATTTACATATAATAATAATAATAATAATAATTTATTTTTAACAGGATTTGACTGGTAAAGTCTACTGAGGTATACATACTCTACTCCCCTCTAGATTTGAATTTGTGATCTGTTAGGAGGAAACACATATTCTTAACCATTAGGCCTAATTAGATTTATCATTTAAATAAAGATAATTAAATTAAATTTATATTTGAGCATAGTGAAGTGAAAATGAAGTTACTAAAGTTTATACAAGGAAGTTAGTCTATACAAGAAGGTCTTGAAAAGTAATTAATTTATGATAAGTTGGGTAAAGTTATGTTTTATATTATTAAGAGTAGGATAAATTAAAAGCAAACTATGCTCATCATGAAGGTCTCCTTTGTATCAAAATTTTGATTTATTCACTCATCCCAAAGTGTCTTAATGTTAGTTGAATGATCAAGTTTATTACGGATGTCATAAGCATTCATCTTGATATTGGAAATATTCATTTTGTTCTTTAAACTCACATTGAAAAAATAGTTTTAATGAGTGAAATTAACATTTGCACAATCTTTATAGTATTTCGACTTCCTCTTAGTAACTATTTCATTGTTATTTTGTGTCTTATCTTTAAACTTCATATCCATGTAAGATTTAATATTTTCTATATTAATAATTTGACTATCTTCTTTTATATTACAATAGTTAAGCCAACCTTCTAAATCTCTAGTCCAACCTCTTTTAAGCATATAGTGACTTCTACTCATACTAGAAGCAACAACATGGAGCAAATCTCTCTCCACTTTAAGGAATATACGTCTATACTATAAATATTTAATTGAGGTTTTAGACTTCGGAAAGTATATTCAACTTCAATCGAGATAATAAGGGAAGGAACATTGCATTTGATTCTAAAATTATAAGTGATGAAGTGTTTTTGGATTTGTTGAATTTTATGCCAAGTCTCACCATGGATTTTATAAGTGTAAGATTCACAACCATAAACAATAGCTAGGATATATAATGTGTTGAAAATGAATGTTTCATATCCCAATCCCAAAACATAGCATTTCATTTAAAATTTAATTATCAGAATCTTGGTTTTATTGATATTAATGGTAATTTCATACTTTTTGCAAAATTATTGGGGAACTTCAAATTTACTTGTTAAGATATTCAATTATTGTTGCAAATATGATAGTATCATTAGTGTATACCATAATGACAACAAAAATTGTGACCACACTCATACCAATACATATTTATTCATCTAAACACTGCTCAATTTTATCAATATAGATGCCAAAAAAAGGTGGGAGAATATGAGAACTCTTGTTTAACACCAATATTACAATTAATGTCCATTTATTAATGGTTATTGAATTTCATCTTATCAACATGCTTTTCATAGAACCTAATCACAATACCATGGATCTCAAGGGGGATCCCATGAATTTCTTCTAGTCTTTCACATAACTTGATTATAAGCTACAATAAATGATATCTTATTTTTGTCTCTAGAATCCTAACAATATCCCTAAGATTTGTAAGGTATATCATGTTTATTCCTAATCCTTTCATGCCAATTATCTATTTTATCATTCCTCAATCTATTAACTTAAATTTTCTTAGAAATAATTTTTCTAAAAGGGGTAATCACTATACTTCAATAATTGGATGAGTCATCCTATTTTGCACACTTAAATGTAGGGACAATTAAAGTGTCAATAGTTTTTTTTAGGTAACCATTTTTTTACAACTTGATTAGAAATATATTTAAATTATATGGCATATTGGGATCGAAGTCTCAAGTTTTAATATCTTAGCTTGGTATCTTTTGATGTTTTTAGATTTTCCATCAATAAGATACTCAATGCTAGATTTTAATTCCAGATTTCATGTCTTGATTTGAGAAAATTTTAGTGTTGCAGTGAGTGGCATGGGTGTCTTGAGTGACTTCCAAGAAAACATAAAATTTGTTAAGGTATGAGTTGAATATGTTTATATTAATATTAACCGGTTCTTCAACTTTTTTAGAGATAATATTGAACAAGCATATTTTAGGTTATGGTTTACATAACTCTCTTTGAATCTTTAGTTAAAAATTGATAATTTTCATTTTCCATTAAAAAAATTATAATACTTAATCTTATAAACTCTAAATAATAATAACCCAATTAAAATATCATTAAATTTGTATACTTATTATTCAAAACATCAATATTATGATGATCATTGATTAAGTTAACATTATTTGATCTCAAGAAAATGATAATAATAATCCAAGCTAAATTATTATTGAATTGTTAATAATAATATGTACTTATCATGTTATAACAATGAAATAAATATTAACATAATTATGTCAGAATTATAACATAATCCAAGCTAAACTATCATTAAATTATTGATAATAATATGTACTTATACTATGCAAGAAAGATTAATGCAATATTCATTTACAAATATTATCTCAAATCATTATCCAAATTCAAAAGGTAAAGAGACACAAATCAATTATTATTGGTAACTACACTCATCTCATCATATAAGCATGAAGGTTCATAATTATTTTATTTTTATTTGGCTATATGAATTAATATGAGTGTATAATGTGATATGTAATATTTGAAATAAAAATCTATGTAAATAAATAAGCATTCTTAAAATTGAAATAAGAAACTTTTAGTTACTTTATAATAAGTGATATGTAGATTATTTAGGCTAATAAGATATAGGTTGAATTTTTTTTTTTATTATCAAGCATTGTTTTGACTTGGAAAAAATCATATCTTTTCATTAATATAATAAAATGAGTACATTCTAAATATACTTGTACAATATCATGTTGCACTTATATATATCAAAATCACATTTTATATCTTCATGATATTCATGGAAAAGACTCATCTTCCATATCTATCTAAAAACCATATTTTTCACATCATAAATATATGTCAAAACAAAAAAATAGTTATTTAATTTTTGCCAAACCATTACAAAAACAATGTCAATGATTTATCTTATATTCTCATCATCTAATAACCATTATTAAAACCTACTCTTCCTAACAACTTCATAACAATGATACAATATGTTTCACCAAAGTTTTGGCAAATGCATTAAAAATCACTCCACTTTGCAACACTTGTGTGAAATTTTTAAACATCAAATTGTCACTCATTTGAATTTGGTACTAAATGTTTATCATCTCATGAAATTCATGTCATTACTTTGATTTACAAACAAAAAATAAATTTGTTTGTTTATTGGATTTTTGTTATAAAATTTTAACAATTTGTTTTACAATTAATCATGTAACTAATCAAAACTTTTTTACTATTTAATAATAATAAACCATTAATAGATTTAATTATTGATGACATTGTCACCCATATTGAATTATATTTATTTTTTAGTCAAAAAATATTCATACATATACTTTGTAATAGGTTTGTTCATCATCTCTTCTACTAATATAAGTTAAAATTTACATTTTAATCATAATTACAAAATGTACTTAAAATTTTTAAATAATCATAAATACTAATTTTCATAACAAATAAATTTTTGAACTTTTCATTTAATTTGGATTTCTCATTTAATAATTATGTCAAATTTATATAATTAATAATTTTTTTGATTTGTTACTTAATAATTATGATGAATTTATATAATTAATATTTTTTTGTTGTGATAAAAAAAAATAGAATTTTAATTTTTAGTAAAATATTTAAAAAAAGTTTTATTTCATCAAAATTTTAAAGAAGAAATTATGACAAGCTTATGTAATTAATAAAAAAGAATTATAAAATACAAAATTAAATTGTACTAAAAAAAATTAAAAAATAATAACAATTTTTTAAAATTAAAATGAAATTTTATGTTTTTTTGTGTATCTAAATGTTTTTATGAATGAAAGTGAAAGGGTCATGCTCATAATCTTGCACTTGTATGCTCACTATGCTAATAAGTATACAACTTAGAAAATCTGACAATCATGACTAGCCTTAAGCATCCCTAAGAAATCTTGTCAAAACATTGTTGCTACAAGTAACTTCGCACATATAGAAAATTATGAGGAGTGATATTCTCAATTTGGGGAGGGAGTGAAACCTGCCACTTTTGTGAAGGGAATGTATCTATAACTTGAATGTTTTGAGAAGGGAAAAACCCTGTCACTTATAAAAAGAGAACAAAACTTGTTCCATACAAGAAATCTATCACTTCAATATCTCAACAAGAATTCTTAAACATTTAAAATCACCATTGACATGTATTAAATTGTATACATATTAGCACTATGATCATACAAGTCACTTATAAGAAGAGAACAAAACTTGTCATTTACAAAAAGGAAACAAACCTATTACTTCAATATTATGGAGAGTTCCATACAATAAATCTATCACTTTAATATCTCAACAAGATTTCTTAAATACTTAAAATCACCATTCACATGTATTAAATTGTGTACATATTAACACTATAATCACACAATCATCATTTACATATTTACATATGTTAAAGTATATACATATTAACATTATCATCCTATCATCACCATTCACATACATTAAATGACATACATATTAGCACTATCATACTATTATCATATAAGCATTGTTGATATTTATTAAATTATATACATATTAACATATAACAAAATTTAAAAATATTAATATAACATTATTAATTACCATTATGATAATTATAATAAATATATATTAATTTTTTATTTTTATTTTTAATGTATATATAAGGTGTCAAAAGTTAACAAATTGATGGTGACTAAAAAGTTTATTTCTTTGTAGTGATCATCGTGCAATCACCATCCACATGTGTTGAGTTGACATATTAACACTAACACTAATCACTTTGACAATTTCAAAATAACAATATTTATCATTTTCCATTTTGAACTAGGGTTCGGCTTCCAAATAACCTTATTTATCCGTTTCCATGTTTTAACTCTGGTTTGAAAGGCATACACAACTTTAAAAAGCCCCAAAAAACACAGAAGACTCGAATCTAAATTAAATGCAACTCCTGTATTCTCACGATGAATTGTTTGTATTCCCTTCGAAAACATGAGCAACGCATACGGACTTCATAATGAAAGACAAAGCAGATATGTAACAGAACGAATTTCTGGAGCAATCAAGTT
>ML800720.1:59973-87661 GCA_009831015.1 Picea engelmannii
GATATGTCATTCTACTCATCAACCCTTCTCAACATTTCTTGTCATTCAGATATTTTTCAATGTGTCTAAAAAGGGGGATCGATCCAGGGTTTAGAGGCAGCCCAATCATGATAATTGATAGGTAAAAAATAATAGGAATTCCATCTTGTATTTACTAAGCTTTTACCACTAGTAGAGATTAAATAAAGAGGTTTCATGTGCAAAAACTATTGTCCAAGAGTGGTGGGGTCAGGTCATAAATAATAATACTTTTGATTGTATTTGTTGATCATTTGTTGTTGTTATAGTTTGAACAAAATTGTCATAATTATTGCAATTTTCATGTAAACCCTAATATTGACTTTACATGCAACAAAGCCTTTTATTTGTACTAAATATGTGATGTACTTGTTGTTAATTGTTTGATGAAAAACTTGAACCAAATAAACATTGAAAACACCAGCAGTTAGCACATAACACATCCACAACAAATTGTTTGACTAAAGTGATAAAACAAATCAGCACTAAAACATACCAGCAATGACCATAAAATCATAATAGCAACAATAAGGAGTAATTTATAGTGAGTTTTGACCATTCCAACAAAGTGTTTGACAAAAGGCATGAGCCATCTATTCACTAAAACACAACAAGAGTGAGTAAAATGGATTATTTCATGGGTACTAAGGCACCATAGTGAACTGTTTGACAAAACACCTAAACCAAAGATCACTAAAATATAGCAGTAGAAAACATAAGTTATATCAACCATCTAAGAGGGGATATTACAGTGGTATCATAGTTGTGCATCCTGCCATCATGAGGGGGGAAATAATGGAAATATGTTTTCAGATTGTTAGCAATAAGTCACCAACACTTATACTTTCCTATTTACAACAGTGGTAACTTGGTAACAAGGCTTCCATTCATGTCTTAGGAAAGAATCATGAACTCATGGAATAATTTTGGCAAATCTCTCAAGAAAATTAAAATAATCTAACAAGATTGTTAGAGCACCGTGAGTTCTTGTAGAATCACTTATCAATTTGGAAGAAGAATGAAGGGTTTTTGTTAGAAAAACAGGACTGTGGAGCAATAAAATAAAACAAATGCGGAAACAAAACACAGAAGATACACAATACAAGAGAGACATGGATTTACGTGGTTCACCCAGTGTGGGCTACGTCCACCAGATAAATTGCCAGGTCCTTTATTATTATCCAACAAATGAAGGGATACAACCTATAGCAAAACCCGCTGTAACTTCCTCTTCTTTCTCTCACAGTCTCCTCTCTCAGAATACAATATTCGCCATCAACCATAGCCGTAATACATTTCCCTCATAAAAGAGGGTTGCCTTCTAGGGCAAAAAACCCTAACATAATCTCTACCGTTAGATCTGTGACCTTATAATGAATGGTCCAGATTTACAATGAAATTACAATATACATTTACAAGGCAAATTTTCCTTCTGGGGCTTCGCCCCTGAACCCCTCTGGGGGCCCGCTTGCCCCCAGACCCCCCAGCCGGGGGGATAGCCCCCCCCGGACCTCGCAGAAGGGGTACCCCCCCTCTGCACTCCCCCGCGTGGAAGAGTGTACATACTTCTGGGGTGTAAATAATTCATGGGGTATAAACATGACTAAAAGTAAAAAAGACCTCTGAATTAGGGAGATAATCAGGCTCCACAACCAACAGTTTTCATATTATTTTAGGGAGTATGAGGTTCTTGGTGAGGAGTTTCACACAACCATGTCATTACAGGACTTTTGCACCATCAAAAATGAAGTGAGTGATGATGTGGATGGCTCATCTCACGAGGGAAGTCTGAAAGAACCCCGTGATGAATTCTTGGAAGTGCATGCATCTACTCATGTCGAGGAGGTGTGAAATGAGGTTGAAAAAACATCATCCTCCGATATATCATTAGATTTTTCCTATGAGGCTCATAACACCATAACATGTGATGGATAGGTTGAGAGTACATATGATGAGATTTTTTTGGAGTTGAGTTTGATGCATTCTTAATCATCCACAACAGAGACTCAGTCATCTATGGAAGCCATAACATAGGAGGATGTTAGTGGTACTCATGATTTGAGGGAAGGGACTCTTGTGATGGTCAATCACAAGGATCATTCATCATTGCACGAGATTAAAGAGATGTATGATTCATAAATTTATGATTATACACAGTTTTCATCATGGGTATCATGAACCACCTCTTTTGGAGATCCCATTGAAGGCTCAATTCATAACCATAGATGAGATAGATAAGCATATACCTTGTGGACCAAACAACAGGAAAATGTATGCATCCATCGATTGTGGGAATGGATACATTACAAATGTGGACACATCAATTTGGGATCCAAGTTCACATGGCACTAGTGAAGTGAATGCACATGATAATATTAAAGGTGAGAGGAATGATACATTGCTATATAGTGGTATACAATGGTAGACAATGATATATAGTGGTGATGCAAATATTGTTATTGATAATCCATGTGAGGAGACAAATTCTTGTGAGGACAATGTGTTAGGTCATAACGTTGCCCCATCCTTTTTTCTTGAGGATTGTATGGTGAGGTATGCTAATCAATTTTCTTTTGGCCCACATACGCATGACAAAGTTTTTGGAGAGATTCTTCCAAGGAGACCTCCTGACATAGGCTTCGAGTATACCATTGAGTTTGGTTTACCTAAGATCAATGAGTTGATGGATGAGCTTCATGGTGCAATTAAAATCCTTGAGAGTGACTTGTGTTCAGGGTACCGTCATATCATGATGAGAGAGAAGGGTGTGCGGGTATATCAGGAGAATATCGAAGCCACATGGGATTGGCTCATGGGGATTTCATTTGATTGGAAGTCTCATCTCCTAGTGGAATATTCCAATAATAAGTTTTCTTGTGAGTTAATGGATGGCCACATTCAGGATGATAGGTACAAAGTGGTGGATGAAATTATCTACTATAGATATTGCATATATTTAGTCCTTGAGTCCACTCTTAGGGAGAAGATCATGAGTGTTATACATGATACACCTTTGGCAGGACATGTTGGATACTTCAGAACTTATTGGTAGATCACATAGAGGTTCTCATAGAAGGGCCTCAAAGATGATGTGTTGTGACATGTGAGGTAGTGTATGATGTGTTAGCAAAACAATTCAAAGCATACTTATACTACAAGATTACCGCAACCTTTAGTCATTCCATATCAAAATTGGGAGAGTGTGTCGATGGATTTCATCACAGGTCTATTGATGTTGCATGGTAGGGATTGCATTTATGTAGTTGTTGATTGGTTGACCCAATTCTATCATTTCTTAGTGATTTCATTAAAGTATGGGGAACCATAGGTGGTAGAGTTGTTTTTCAGTGAGGTGTTTATACTCCATGGGTTGCCTGAGTACATTTTCAGTGATATGGAAAATATATTTCTCAGTACATTTGGGCAGGAGATGTACAAATTAGCATGCACAAGGTTGACTCCTAGTACCTCGTTTCGACCAAATAGTTGCATACAAAAACATGAATATGATACTTGGATCAATTTGATTCCAATGGTTATTAGTTTAGCACAGCAGGAGTCAACAGGTGTTGGGGATGGTGGAATTCTCATTTGGTTGTGGGATCCAGGAATTCATCTTATTGGTAGATTGTTTCAAATTGTGATGATGAGTGGAAGAGTTGCGACAATGATTGGTTTGTTTCATTTTTGGACTGTCATGAGATTAGATGTTGACACTTATTCTATATGGAAAACCAAATTTTCTCTATTGATACCGAGGATCAAATCTGGTAGTGGATTTGTAGACTTGGCCTTCATGGAGACACCTTTGCAAGATATGATTCATTGTAGTGGATTCATCCCTTACAGGTATTTCAATTTGGTATTCCAGGAGAGGATAATGTAGTCTGGGAACAACGATCATGCCATTATGATCAGGGTGGCGTAACATCAACATGGTGGTTTCTTTTTGAGACTAGCTTGGGACCCTGGGATTACATGGTTTGGCAGCTCATCTACTGATCAAGAGGGGAGATCCATTTTTTATTTCCAGGAGTTTACTCCTATGGTGTGTTGGGTTGGTTTCTTATAAGATAAATTATCTTATGGGTTGACCGAGCTTTTGGAGTATCTGATTGATCCAATTATTAGTAGTATTTATGAGGCTTCTTGTGTTAGTACCTTGCATGATAGTGCTTTGATAAAATGGTACTTCATATATTCCAGGTTGATTTGGGACCCTAGAATCATTCTCAATTTCAGTTTGTTTCATCCTGTTGACTGTATGGTTGTGATGGCATCGCTTGAGGACAAGCAATCTTTGGGATGGGAGCACTATAATGTCCCCATTTTCGTATTCCCTTGCTCTGTAGTTGGAGACGACTTTATGGGTTTGTGTCAACCTGATAAGAGGGTAATTGGGTGTTACCAGTTAGATAAAGGGGTTTATATGAGTTATATGACTCTTTAATAAGTCAAGTTATCATCTTTCATCATTGGAATCATTCCTATGCAGTCAGATTTTGATTATGATGTATTTCGATCATTGTCGTAATTCGAGAGTAATATTGATTATTTAATGGATTTCACTATGGTTGTCATTAATAAATTATATAAGTGGGTAACTTTAGTGTAATAGATTGTTGGAAATGGGAGGAAAAACTCTAAATGTTGAGATGATGAAAAAGTGACTTACAGTGCCCAGAAATGCTTTAAATTCAAATAAATCATTTTTTGGAGTAAAAAGGTTTAATAAATTAATAAAGTGATTTTAGAGGAAATAGTAAAGATTGATTAAAATGTCACTTAAGGAGAGTAAAAAGGTTTAATAAATTAATAAAGTGATTTTAGAGGAAATACTAAAGATTGATTAAAATGTCACTTGAGGGGAAAAAAGGTAAATGGGGTATAAAGGAGAATTAGGAGCTCATTCTCTCGTTGTGCATGATTATTATTCTAAACTTGGATTTTGGAGAGCTCTTGTATATTTTTTGGGGGTTTTGGAGGAAATCCCTTGTTGATAATTGGTTTTGATGGTGAAATATTCCATCCTAACTGATTGGTTGGAGAAGTCACTCAGGTTTCTCACAGGTTTTCATTGCAGAAGAAAGATATATCATTCTTGTTGAGTTGTGTGGACATTGCATATTTTTTCGGGTATTTGTGAGGGAAAATCCCTCATCTTTAGTTTATGGCAGCTTGAGACAATCCAAATAAAGAAGGCCGAATATTCATTCTCAGTTAGTGGGTTGTTTAAAAGACGGACAAATTTCCATTATCAACTCGTGGGCAAGGAGGTTTTACCTTTAATCAACTTTTAGGAAATTTGTGGCACTCTCCAGGAGGATGTCTTATTTATTTACAGCTCATATTATCTAATATAGGAGTTATGCCATTGTTTACAGATTTTGGAAGGCAAGGTAAAGGGTACAGTTTCCAAGGGAAACGATCTGTTATTCTACGCATCAACCCTTCTCAACATTTCATGCCATTCATTTGTTGTTAAATGTGTCTAAAAAGGGCGATCGATCGAGTGTTTAGAGGCATCACAAGCATGATAATTGACAGATCACAAATAATAGGAATTATATCTCGTATTTGTTGAGCTTTTACCACTATTAGAGATTAAATGAAGAGGATTTTTCTGTTTAATAAATATTGTACAAGAGTGGTGTTGGTTGTGGAGCCTAATTATCTTCTTGATTTAGAGGTCTCTGTTTTCAACCATGTTTATACCCCATGAATACTTCACACCCCAGAAGAATGTACACTCCTCCATGCGAGGGAGTGAAGAGGGGGGTTACCCCCTCTGCGGGGTCATATTTCCTTGTAAATGTATATTGTAATTTCATTATAAATATGGATCATTCATTATAAGGTTGCATATTTGACGATAGAAGTTATGTTAGGGTTTTTTTCCCTAGAAGGAAACCCTTTTTTTTTTATGAGGGAAATGTATTGCGGCTATGTAGCATTGCGAATATTGTATTTTGAGAGAGGATATTGTAAAAGAAATAAGAGGAAGTTACAACGGGTCTGTTGTAGGTTGTATATATTCTTTTATTGGATAATAATAAAGGAGGGACCTGGAAATTTATTTAGTGGATGTAGCCCACACTGGGTGAACCACGTATATCTGTATCTCTATTGTATTGTGTATCTTCTATGTTTTATTTCTTCATTTGTTTTATTTTATTGCTCTGCGATCCTGTTTTTATAAAAAATGGTATTAGAGAAAAAGGTAACTCACAGGAAAGGAGGGTTCCTAGTTTGAGTGGGAGAAATGGAGGAATATGGAAAATTTACGGTCAAGAAATTTAATGGACAACACTACCAGTTATGGAAAATGCAGATGGAAGATTATTTATATCAGACTGATCTATTTCTACCATTGGGTGGAATAGAAAAGAATCTGACGACCATGAAGGAGGAAGAATGGGAGTTTCTTGACAAAAAGGCACTAGGAACGATATGACTGAGCCTGGCAACGTCGGTGGCTTTCAATATTTCGAAATAAAAGACAACGTGATGCAGACCCCCCTTCTCCCCTCGGGGCTGCACGACCTCTCGGTCTAGGATCATTCAATTCAAGGAGTCAAATCAATTCTTCGGGCCTTTATTAGACCCCAATAAATCTACACAGGTCCCATTTCCTTCCAAGTGCAGGTTTTGTCAGACCCGAGGGCTCTTTCCTGGCCTCTTTGAATAATTTAAATAACAGACACTATCTCCCCTCACTAGGTCCTTTCCTTCACACGTGACCTCAGGCTATGACCTTACGTAAGCACATGATTGTGGGGTGGCCAAGAGTGGTTTGATATCACACTTCTTTTCTCCCTGAAATTCACTACCAGTTGCCACGTATCCCTTTGGAAATATCGTGGTTTCGATTGCGGCCTGCTCTAGGATTTTTAAATTCCAATCACTTTATGTCCCTGCAATTAAGTGCGACCGTCGATCTTATGATCTCGGGTGGTGCCTCTTGACCGACAATTGAGATGTTCCTCCCTTCCTTCCTTCTCTTTCTCATGTAATTCTTTCACCCAGAGCCCACGATCTATTGACAGATGTCTCCCTTAGATCGAGGGATACGATTAACCTCGTCTCTTTGGGCTTCGGGAGTTTCAAAATCCTGCAGTTGTTTCTTCCCGAAGTGGCTATATTTTGAAGTGGAAGATCTGCTGACACCTGTCCTTAGCAAATAGATGACTCAGATGAACTCCGACTCTCCGGTCTTTGGGATTTCTTGTTTAACACACTCCTTTTTATATCGGAGTGACTTTTCTTTGAAATGAAAAATCTTCTGCCACATGTTCTCCTCAAATCAACGGCTCTGGTCCACTTCAGTACTTCATCTTTCAGAAGTCTCAACTTCACGCTCACTTTCTCTCGGAGTTCTTTCACCCTAAATACATGACCTATCGACGCATGTCTTTCTAGATCTGACGGTCACGATCCACTTCGGCTCTTCGGGCTTCGGGAGTTTCAACTCCTACGCACTCGGTTCCTTCCGAAGTGCTTTCACTCAAATACGATGGATTTTCTCTACGTGTCCTTCGCAATGAACGGTTGCAATTTACTTTGGCCTTCAGGACTTCAGGAGTTTGTCACACTCCACACTTGAAATCCTCTGAAGTGACTTTCCCCGAAGTCTCAGATCTATTGACACATACCCCCCTAGAGACCAACGACCAAGATTTACTTCGACTCTTAAGCGATTTCCCTTTCTCCTTGACCACAAACCTCTGAAGTGATCTCGCTCCGGAGTTGTGGATCTTACACCACCTTTCCCTCTGGATGATGGACGGTCCCTAATAACTTTGGGACTTCAGAAATTCCACTCTCCTGTGCACACAAAGGGTTAAGACTCGTTCACTTTACCTGGATCCAACGATTGTTGGTCCTTCACACCCAGATCCGATGGATGGGATCTGTCCTTCTCCTCGTTCATTCCTCCTTCGTCCTGGACCCTAATCTGACCGTCCAAATCTCTTCCTGCAACCAATATAATGGTTGTTGTCGATCCTCCTCCTGAGCTTATTTGTTCTCCCATATATGGGAAATTTTGTAAGTGTTCAAAGGTTGTGGCCTTTGAACCTTCTCTTGTGAACCCGACTATCTTGGGTCTCATGTTCGCTTTTCCTCCCGAGCTTTGGCAATGAAATTTGACCTCGGCTCTGGAACACACTTGTGCTCTACGTGCAAACTTTCACTACTCCTCCTGAGCTTGTGAACTTGAACTAAATTCACTTCTACATGCACTCGCGTCGTCTCTCTTGAGATTTTGCTTACTCAAGTTCTAAGGTTTCATCCCCTTTACTCCTCAAAGGGATTCTTGTGCCTTCTTGGAAACTTTTTCTTAGTGCACACTTGCAGAGCTTTTCAGAGTGTTCATCAACTCTGTGAGTACCTTCCTCTGATACTCTTCTCTTTGAAATCAATAGAGATTTCTTCTATGCACACTTGCACGTTCTCAATGCCCACCTGGGAAAGCTCTATAGAGTTCTCAATGACTATGTCTCTATGTGCTTCCCCTACACAATTTACCCTCCTTCAAAAACCTTGAGGTTTCCCTTGAGTTGTCATCACTCTGGTGCACCCTCCTGGAACGTTCTTTTCCGACTCAACAGATTTCAGATGCGCACTCCTTGCACTGGCTACAAAACCTCCAATGTTTTGTTGTGCACTCCTTGCACAGCCTAAAGAACCCAGAACGATATTTCAAACTCAACAAAGATAAAGAAATATATCTTCCTACTACAGATGAAACCTGTCACATACATATACAACATACATAAACATGCACAAATAACATTCATCATATACACATAAACGCAGAAAAAGTTCATATGCAGGAAAACTGCTTTCTTCCTATTAAGATGAATATTTGTTTACAAATATGTATAGAGACTAGACTATCACAGAGTCTCAATTCTTCCTCCTACTCCTATCTCCTACTAATCAGCAGCTACCATCATATCTAATAACCTAATCTCCAACAGCCTCATTTGTGTATACAATGCATCTACATATGCAAGAAGGTTCCTAGGGTTCCCTTCGACTACCTATGTTCTCGAAAGAAGCTAACTACCCCTTAAGCACCATCACATTAAAGTCTAGGAATGAAACTCCCAGATCACTCGTGATCATTCAATCCCAAGCGTTTTGATCTTCTTCAATTTTCAATTAGTTCCAGAAATATTTGCAGTAAACGCCAATGTTTAATATTCTGAAATGATTCAAAGGCGCACTAAGGTGTCGAGTTGTCTCTCCACGTGTGCTTGTTGATGATGCTCCTACATCATACTCCACTGCTGCAAAAATAATGAGATCCTACTCATGGCTCCCTATGCTATGTTGTTGAGATCCTCCAAGGTCCCAAACATAAAATTGGAGTTGTCCACTTGCTCCTCTTCCTTGCTTCCTTTGTTGCCCTGTTGCTCCTACATGTCCTCTTCTATTCCATACTTCTTTGTTTACTGCTTCTTGTGCTGCTTCCAGCATCAATCTCTGAATATACTCTATTTCTTTGTCCAGCTGGTCCACTGGCTGGATCTTCTCCTTCATCTCATTCTATTGCATCTCCTTTCCATCAACTTCCAACTTGACTTATTGGATTAGATGAATTTGCATATTTACCCTTCTCTCTAGGGCCTCCAGTTCTTCACACAGATCAAAAAATCCTCGCTATCTACTTCTCTCTCCTCCATCGTAGGTTCACATTCTATAGTTATCTCTTGCTTAGCTTCCTGGATGAAAAATTTGAGCCATTCCTCTGAATTCTCTCCTCCTCCTGCTACTACTATAGGTTCCAATTCTTCATGTTAATCTTTTTGGCTAAAATTTTCGAGTAATTCCACCCAACGTTATTCTTTCTCCATATCTTGGGCATAATGTAATGTGTGCTATTTCTCCTCCATGGAAGTTTCTTCTGGTTGAATTCTCCTCTCATGCATGCTACTTTGCTATGTCTCAACCTTACTAATGGATATATCAATTTGATCCTCTACATCATCTTCATTTCCTGTGGAACTAGTTGACCACTCTATTGCAGACTCCAGTTCTGCAGTCTCACCTTTGAGTTGTTGCTCAACTCTCTCTTCTGACAGATTGAATTATGTCATCTCCTATGTTGGCATATCTTCAACTTCCTCCAGCTTCTCCTCATGATGACATCATGTCTCCCTTTGCATGACTTCATCCTGGCAGTACTTTTCTGGTTCTGGATTGTGCAACCAATCCTCCAACATCTTCATCTCTTGCTTCCATTGAGCGAGCAATTCATCTGAATACTCCTCTTTTTCTCCTAGGGAATACATCAATATCTTCTCCTTCTCCTCCTCTTTGACAGTCTTTGTTGGCTGTCTTTCCTCTACTATACCTGCATCACAAAATCAACTAAATTTAAAATCATTTGTCCCTAGCCTCTTTCTTGGATTCCTGTTGCATTACTTCCTCATGTGAAACACTTGTACTCGCCTCTGTTGGGTTATTTGGTAGGAATATTTGAATCCCCCCAATGACCATAACACTCCTCTGATCCTCCTCTGTCATCATTCCTTGTTGATATGAACTCACCTCTGAGCTCATCTCCTCCTCATCACTGAGGTTCCTCCAAATCTTTGGTTCACAGATGTGAATCAGTTTCTCCTCTATGCCATTGAGGGTTTCAACATACCTTAGCCACTTCCTCACTACTTGTTGTTTCCTCTTGGCTAACAACTTCTGGATAGACCAATTTACTCTCTTCCTCAAAGGCCATTCATATGTCTAGTGTACCTTTTCTTCTTGTTGCATCTTCAATGTTAGTTGTTCCATTGTTTCTCTTATCTCAATGAGCTCCTTGTCAATTTCTTCTTTGCTTTTCTTCTGGCGGTCTCCTCTACGACCACTCTCATGGTATTCAATATCCATCTTCCTCTTACCTCATCCCACCTGGCTTGTCTACCATTTTTTTCACACCTTGCAACAATATTTACAGAGCATCAATACTCAGTCTCCCTTCACCTGCTATCTATAGGTGAACTTCAGCTTCTGATACCATTTGATGTCATCATATTATCTCTATTCACCTTCTCACCTTTGCCTACAATCTGTAGAAAAAATTAAGCTCTTGATACCACTTGATGTAGTCAGAATGTCTTCTCTTTCCTTTTCCTATTGTCTGTAAGCAATTTTAAGCTTTAATATCACTTGACGATATAAAACTATCCCTGTCTCCTTTTTCTGCTATCTGCAAACAAAATCAAGATCTGATACCATTTGATGTCATCAAATTCCCCTTCTCGGCTTGGGGTTGCGCGATCTCCTGGTCTAGGATCATTCAAATCAAGGAGTTAGATTGAATCTTTGGGCCTTTATTAGACTCCAATCAATATACACAGGTCCCCTTTCCTTCCAAGTGTAGGTTTTGTGAGACCCCTGAGCTCTTTCCTGGCCTCTTTGAAGAATTTAAATAATAGACACTAGCTCCCCTCACTAGGTCCTCTCCTTCACATATGACCTCGGGCTATGACCTCATGTAATCACGAGATTCTCCCAAGAGTGGTTTGAGACCACACCTCTTTTCTCCCCACAATTCACTACCAGTTTCCATGTATCCCTTTGGTAATACTGTGGTTTCGATTACAACTCGCTCTAGGATTTTTAAAGTCCGATCACTTTCTGTCCCCACAATTAAGCGCGACTGTCGATCTTGTGATCTCGGGTGATGCCTCTTGCCCATGGACTGAGATATGCCTCCCTCCCTTCCTTCGCTTTCTCCCGGAATGATTTCACCCAGATCCCATGATCTATCGACGCGTGTCTCCCTCAGATCGAGGTCTACGATTAACCTCGACTCTTCAGGCTTTGGGAGTTTCAAACTCCTGCACTTGCTTCTTCCTGAAGTGGCTGTCTTCTGAAGTGGAATATCTGCTGACACCTGTCCTCAGGAAATAGATGACTTAGATGAACTCCAGCTCTCCGGCCTTTGGGAGTTCTTGTTCAACGCACTCCCTTTTCTCTTGCAATGATTTTTCTATGAAATGACAGATCTTCTGCCATGCGCCCTCCTCAATTCAACGGCTTTGGTCCACTTCGGTACTTTGGCTTTTGGAAGTCTCAACTTCACGCTCACTTTCTCTCGGAGTGATTTCACTCGAAATACACGATCTGTCGATGCGTGTGTTTCTGGATTTGACGGTCACGATCCACTTCAGCTCTTCGGGCTTCGGGAGTTTCAACTCTTACGCACTCGGTTCCTTTTGAAGTGATTTCACCAAAAGACAACAGATTTTCATCACGTGTCCTTCGCAACGGAAAGTTGCGATTTACTTCGGTCTTCGGGACTTCGGGAGTTTGTCACACTGCACACTTGAAATCCTCTGAAGTGACTTTCCTCGAAGTCTTAGATATGTTGACACGTACCCCCTGGCGACCAACGGCCAGGATTTACTTTGGCTCTTCAGTGATTTCTCTTTCTCCTTGACCACAAACCTCCAAAGTTCTTTTGCTTCGTAGTTGTGGATCTTACGCCACCTATCCCTCTGGATGATGGACGGTCCCTAATCACTTCAACGCGCACTCCTTGTGCCGTCTCTCTTGATCTTTTTCTTACTCAAGTTCTAAGTTCTTAGCCCCTTTACTCCTCAAAGGGATTCTTATTCCTTCTCAACAAATTTTTCTCAATGCACACTTGCATAGCTTTACAGAGTGTTCAAAAACTCTATGAGTACCTTCCTCTGATACTCTTCTCTTTAAACTCGACATAGAGTTCTTCTGTGCATGCTTGCACCTGCTCAATTCCCACTTGGAAGAGCTCTACAAATTTCTCAGTGACTCTGTCTCTCTGTGCTTCCCCTACACAGTTTACCCTCCAAGGTATTCAACAACCTTGAGGTTTCCCTTGATTTTTCATCACTCTAGTGCACCCTCCTATCACATTCTTTTCTGACTCAACAAATTTCATATGTGCACTCCTTGCGCTGGCTACAGAACCTCCAATGTTCTGTTGTGCACTCCTTGCACAACCTAAAGAACCCATAATGATATTTCAAACTCAAAAAAGATAAATAAATCTATCTTCCTATTGTAGATGACACCTATCACATACATCTACAACATACATAAACATGCACAAATAACATTCATCATATACACATAAACGCATAGAAAGTTCATATGCAGGAAAACTACTTTCTTCCTATTAAGATGAATATATGTTTACAAATATGTATGGATATTGGACTATCACAGAGTCTCATTTCTTCCTCCTACCCCTATCTCCTACTAATCTGCAGCTACCATCGTCTCTAATAACCTAATATCCAACAACCTCATTTGGGCATACAATGCATCTAACTATATGAGAAGGTTCCTAGGGTTCCCTCCGACTACCTGTATTCTCAAAAGAATCTAAATACCCCTTAAGCACCGTTACTTTAAATTCTAGGAGTTAAACTCCTAGATCATTCGTGATCATTCAATCCCAAGCATTTTGATCTTCTTCAGTTTTCAATCAGTTCAAGAAATATTTGCAGGAAATGCCAATGTTTCATATTCCGAAATGATTCAAAGGCATGCTAAGGTGCTGAGTCGTCTCTCCACGTGTGCTTGCTGATGATTCTCCTTCATCACAATGAAGGAGTTGATGGATGCATTGGCTAAACTGTATGAAAAACCCTCAGCGTCCAATAAGGTATTTCTAATGAAGAGATTATTTAATATGAATATGTCAGATGGTGGGTCTATTACATATCATTTGAATGAATTTAATACGGTTACTAATCAACTAAGTTTTGTAAAAGTGGCCTTTGATGATGAGGTTAGGGATCTTCTAATCTTGTGCTAATTTCCAGAAAGCTAGAACAGCTTGGTCATGGTTGCAAGTAACTCTGTCTCTGGTTCAAACACCTTAAAATTTGATGATGTTGTTGGTGTTATCCTTAGTGAGGAAATGCGACGAAAAAGCACAGGTGAGAGATCAGGCAATGCATTGAAGGTGGAGAAAAGGGGAAGACAAAAGGATAGAGGAAAGGGATCATGGAACCGCGATAATTCTAGGAAGGGCGGATCCAAATCCATATTCGAAAAGATAGAGTGTTGGAATTGTGGGAAGAAAGGACATATGAAGAAATATTGTAGAGCTCCAAAGAAACAAAGAGATGGACAACAGGAGAAAAATCAGGAAGCAAATGTAACAGGTGATGTGTTACAAGATGCTTTTATTCTTTCTGTAGACAATATTTTTGAGTATTGGGTAGTAGATTCATGGGCTTAATTTCTTGCCACACCCCATAGGAAGCATTTTCTAGATTATGTTTAAGATGATTTTGGACAGGTTCATTTGGGTGATGATGCACCATGTAAAATTGTTGGAATGGGAAAGGTAAAAATAAAGCAAAGCAATGGAAACCAATGGTTGTTGAAAGAGGTAAGACATGTTCCATATATAAGGAAAAATATGATTTCAACAGGGTAGTTGGAAAGTGAAGGTTGTATATCCATATTTACAGATAAGGTGTGGAAGGTCACCAAAGGATCATTGGTGATAGCAAAAGGAGATAAGGTAGGTACGTTGTATTTATGTACTGGTAATATTGACTCTTCTATCTCTTTAGCTTCTACAGGAGTGGATACAACACTGTGGCATCATAGGCTTGGACACATTAGTGAAAATGGCATGCAGATACTTCACAAAATAAATTTGTTTCCATATCTTAAACAAATTGATTTGGATTTCTGTGAGCATTGTGTTTATGGAAAACATAAGAGAGTTAGATTTATCAGTCAGAAAAAAAAGAAGAGTGAAAGGTTAGAGCTTGTGCATACAGATCTATGGGGACCATATTAGGTATCATCTCTTGGTGGCTCTCGTTATTATGTTACTTTTATTGATGATGAAAATAGAAAAACTTGGGTTTATTGCATTTGTAAAAAATCTGATGTTTTTTATACTTTTATGAAATGGAAAGCTTTGGTTGAGAATGAGACATGAAAAAGGTTGAAGTGTCTCAGATCAAATAATGGAGGTGAATATTGCAGCAAGGAGTTTGATGATTATTGTTCATACCATGGGATTTGTCGAGAGGAGACAGTTCCAAGAACACCACAAGAAAATGGTGTGTCAGAAAGGATGAACATGACAATCATGGAGCGTGCAAGGAGTATGAGATTGCATGTTGGTTTTCCCTTACAGTTTTGGGCAGATGTTGTAGATATTGTCTTTTACTTAATAAACATAGGACCTTCAAGCTCTTTGGATGGTGGAATTCCAGAGGAGGCACAGACAGGTAAAAATGTAAATTCTTTTTTGAAGACTTTCGGTTGTGAATCATTTTTCCATATTAATAAAGAAAATAGAACAAATCTTGAGACAAAATCCAAGAAGTGTACCTTTATTGGATACAATGTTAATGATTTTGGTTATCGCTTATGGGATTGTGAAAATCACAAAATCATTAGGAGTAGAGATGTCATATTCAATGAGAAGGTCATGTACAAAGATCAATTGCAAGTGTTGTTAGAAGATCTACCAGGTTAAGTAGACCCCCTGAACGATACTCTCCTTCATTGTATTATTTATTGTTGACTTATTCTAGTGAACCAGAATGTTATGAAGAGGCAATGCAGGTAGACACCAAAAAGAAGTGGGAGAAAGGAATGAAAGAAGAAATGGATTCCCTAGTAAATAACCAGACTTGGGATTTGGTTCAGTTGCCTACGGGAAAAAAGCATTGTAGAATAAATGGGTTTACAAGTTGAAGGAAGAAGATGGAGGGAAAAAGTGGTACAAGGCTAGACTTGTTGTAAATGGGTTTGCACAAAAGAAAAGGTATAGATTTTGATGAGATATTTTCTCCTGTTGTTAAAATGACTTCAAATAGGACTATTTTAAGTCTTAGGGCAGTAGAATATTTGCATCTTGAACAATTAGATGTAAAAAAAACTTTTCTCCTTGGGGGTTTGGAGGAAGAGATTTATATGCAGTAGCCACGGGGGTATGAGGTCAAAGGTAAGGAAAATTTGGTATGCAGATTGAAGAAGAGCTTGTATAGCCTAAAGAAAGCTCCAAGGCAGTGATATTTGAAGTTTGACAGGTTTATGACAGAACAAGTTTATAGTAGATGTCATTTTGATCACTGTGTTTATTTTAAAAGGATAGAAAATGGAAACTATATTATCATTCTATTGTATGTAGATGGCATGCTTGTTGTAGGGTCTAATATGTAGGATATAAATGTGCTCAATAAGAAATTAGCTAATTCATTTTTGATGAAGGATTTGGGTGCTGCAAAGAAAATCTTTGGTATGAGAATAATAAGAGACAGGAAAAATCACAAATTGACATTGTCTCAGGGTGAGTACATAGAGAAGGTGTTGGAGAGGCTTAGAATGCAGAATGTAAAACCAATTAGTACACCTTTGGCCAACCATTTAAAATTAACTAAGGAAATGTGTCTCAAGACACAAGAGGAGATAGAATACATGTCCAGGGTCCCTTATTCATCAACAATTGGCAGTTTGATGTATGCGATGGTTTGCACAAGACCAGATATTACACATGTAGTGGGAGTTGTGAGTAGTTATATGAACAATCCAGGTAAAGAACATTGGCAGGCAGTAAAGTGGATTCTTAGGTATTTGATAGGTACTTCTACTCATGCATAATGTTTTGAAGGTTCAGACAATGTTCTAGAAGGATATGTTAATTCACATATGGTAGGTGATAAAGATAGCAAGAGGAGCACCACAGGGTATACATGTTTTTACTGTAGGTGGAACAACAGTAAGTTGGATTTTGAAACTGCAAAATATTGTTTCAGTTTCAACAATAGATGCATAGTATGTTGCTTCTACAGAGGCTAATAAAGAGATGATTTGCTTATAGAGGTTTATGGAGGAATTGGGAAAGAAGCAAGAGAATAATAGGTTGTACTATGACAATGAGAGTTCCATTCATCTTGCAAATAACTCAACCTTCCATTCTAAGACTAATAATATACAACTCGGGTACCATTTCATATGATCCATCTTGGAAGATGGACATTTGAAGTTGGAAAAGATACACACTAGCCAGAATCCTGCAGACGTGTAAACAAAGGGAGTAACCAGGGAGAAACTGAGTTCCTGCTCAGTTTCAGCTGGTCTTCAAGAATGAAGATGAAGATGCAAAATTTTCCAGTTCCAAGAAGCTTCATAGTCCAGCAGATACAACAACAATGGAGTTGTTGAGATTAGTCTCCAAGTGGGAGATTGTTGGTTGTGGATCCTGATTATATTTTTTATTCACAGGTCTCTGTTTTCAACCATGTTTATACCCCATGAATACTTTACACCCCGAAAGAATGTACACTCCTCCACGGAGGGAAGTGTAGAGCGGGGGTTACCCCCTCTGCGGGGTTCGGGGTCATATTGCCTTGTAAATTTATATTGTTATTTCATTGTAAATCTAGACCGTTAATTATAAGGTCATAGATCTGACGGTAGAATTTATGTTAGGTTTTTTTTTCCATAGAAGGCAACCCTATTTTTTTACGAGGGAAATGTATTGCGGCTATGTATCATTGCGAATATTGTATTTCGAGAGAGGATACTATGAGAGAAAGAAGAGGAAGTTACATCAGGTGTGTTGTAGGTTGTATCCCTTCATTTGTTGGATAATAATAAAGGAAGGACCTGGGAATTTCTCTGGTGGACGTAGCCCACACTGGGTGAACCACGTATATATGTGTCTCTATTGTATTGTGTATCTTCTGTGTTTTATTTCCGCATTTGTTTTAGTTTATTTCTCTGTGATCCTGTGTTTCTAACAAGTGGTGGGGTCATGTTAGAAATAATAATATTCTTGGTCATATTTGTTGTTCATTTGTTGTTTTTACAGTTTGAACAAAATTGTCATCATTATTGGAATTTTCATGTAAACCCTAATCTTGAAATTACATGCAATAAATCCTTTTATATGTCCCAAACATATGATGTACTTGATGTTAATTGTTTGATGAAAACTTGATCCAAATAAACATTGAAAACACCAGCGGTTAGCACATAACACATCCACGACAAATTGTTTGACTAAAGTTCTAAACCAAATCAACACTAAAACACAACAACAATGAATATAAAATCATAAAAATAGTAGTAAGGAGTACTTTACAATGAATTTTGAGCATGCCAACAAAGTGTTTGGAAAACGGAATGAGACAACTATTCACTAAAACACAACAACAATGAGTAAAAGGGGTTATTTTAGGGGTACTAAGGCACATTAGTGAACTATTTGATGAAACACCTGAACCCAAAATCATTGAAATATAGTAGCAGAAGACATAAGTTATATTAGCCATCTAAGATGGGATATTACAAGTTCCCATTGGGAATCCTTGTATGCACCCTTTTCCATAGAAGAATGAAATAGGCAATATCATTGAAGAATCATTGGAAGTTGGATTCATACATCCTAGGACCAACCCATACTCATCACCGATGGTCATGGTATTAAAGAGGGAATGAAATTGGTGCATGTTTCCTAATTTACAAGGTCTTAATAAGTTGACCATCAAGGAAACATTTCCCATCCTAGTTATTAATGATCTCTTTGATGAACTTCATATTTTCAAGTTTTTAACTAAACTTGACCTTCATTCCAGATACCACTAAATAGAAATGAAAGAGGAAGGAATCCCTAACATAACTTTCTGCACACATGAACTTCATTATTAATATTTATTGATTCCCTTTTTCCTTTTCAATGCCCCATCCACCTTTCAAACACTCATGAAAAAAAATTGGCCTTACCTATCGGATCCCTAGCTATTCCTAAAACATTCCAAATGTTCTGTGGGGGATTTAAAGATTGAATATTTGGATTGTATTGTAAGTCAATATGGATTATTAGTAGATTTGAATAAATTTTTCACTATAAAATATTGGCCCCTTCCCAAGATTATGAAGAGCATGCATGTGTTCTTAAGACTTACATGCTACTACAAGAAGTTTGTAAAACATTATGGAAAAATTGTTGCTCCTTTAACTTCACTGCTAAAAAATAATGTTTTTGTATGGAGTGAGGCCATTAAGTAGTCAATTTTATATATAAATGGTGCCATGTACACTACTATAGTATTAGTAATGTTTTACTTTACTAAGGCCTTTGTCCTAGAATGTGATTCCTTGGGAAGAGGTCTTGGAGAAGTTTTGATGCAAGAAGAGTACCCCTTGTAATTCACCAATAGGTGGTTGTGTGGCTACAATTGATGTAAATAAATGTATGTGAAAGATATGATGTCCATCCTTCATGTAGTTGAGACCTAACACTCAAATCTCACAGCAAGGTATTTCTATATCAATACGAACCATCATAGTTTGAAACATTTTCTACAACAAAGATTATCATCACCAAAGTAGCATAATGGGTTGATGCTGGGGTATTATTATAAGATTATTTATAATAAGGGTAAACAAAATTTGGTGGTTGATGCTTCATCTAGGAATTGAGGAGGATGGATCCATATTTACCTTATATTTACTCATTCAAGGTTGGCTTGAGGCAACACATTGAGAATGGATGGAAAATGACACTATACTTAAACTCATCCAAAGGGTTCACAAAGATCCAAACCTTACTAAAGGGTATACATGGTAGAAAGATACATTGAGGTAAAAATGGAGAATTTTTTTGGTAAATAATTATACCTTAAAGCAAAGGGTCTTAGAGGAATTTCATTCATGAGTTGTAGTGGGTCACTCTATCTTTCATAAAACCTATGTAAAAGATAAGCACTCAATCTTTTGGTAAGGCATGAAAAGAGATATCCAGGACATTGTAGCAACCATCAAAACTTGTCAAAGAAACAAGGGTGAGACAATGAAGACGCTAAGGGCATTGCAACCACTATGAATCCCAACACATATATGGGCATATCTGGTTTTTGTTTCAAGTATAAGGGTTAAGGAACACTACATCATTCCTCTGATGGTGTTATGAGGTTTGAAAGAAGTATTAATGTTATTCTCTCTAAGGATTCCATCTATATTATCAATAACACCTTAAATGACTGGAAGGACTAATTTTGAGTTTCCTTTCCCATCCTTATGTCAAGTTTTTGTTTCATATTTTTGAATAATTTTCCTAATTTTTTCTTCCTTATAGCCATTCTTATTGGACACATGAATGAGGAGTTCTCACTCTTGGTGAACAAAATTATTGTTTGATATCTTGACAGAGCTCATGGAAAGAGTTCTTATGACACCTAAAATTTGAGACAAGTTATGTTTTTCCTTCTTCACACACACACACACACATAGAGAAAGAGAGATGCACAATAATACCTCTTGTTTTTTGATAAATTCGAGGATTTATCTTCCCCCAAATCCCCCTATCCATTTGTGTTGAACCAATTTATGCATTAAGAACAAGAATTTCATCAATCCAAAATTGCATTTTTGACCAAGATTTCCCGACTAGATTTTGGTGATGAGAAACTAGCTAAGTCACCTGACATGAGGACATGGAAGAAATGGAAATACAAGTGTATGAAACAAGACACGACGACCTAGGAAATAATACATGGAGGAAACTATATATATAGTTTCACTTTACTTTCACTTTAAAATTTCCATATCTATCTTATGTTGTAACTACCACTCCATTGATAAATGCCATGTTGAATATTCACTACATTGTTGTGAGTTATTGGTCGCAAAACAAAATACACAAGTGGAAATTGAAACAAGTTCAAGGCAGCGTCCATGAGGAAGATTCCACCAACTCTCAAGCAAAAAAACTTCTAGCTGATTAAGTAGATGCATGAAAGTGATTGATGAATTCCAAACTGTTGTGCCAAATTATAAAAAAAATATGTTTGTTCTAAACGTTGGAAAGGTTCTAGGAGTTCAACAATAGTCCTTATTATTGGCATTTATATCAACGGTGCAATTTATTCCACTAAGATTGTTTCTACCGTGGATACATGTCTTACTCTAGTTGTCAAATATTATTTATTAGGTGTCAGAGGAATCATACACAACACTCAAAGAATACTTTCTCCTAAAGTTTTCCGTAGAGGAGTTTGTTGTGGGCCTGTCTTCTTCTATGTTTCTATGATTGGATAGTACAACAAAAATCATGCTTTCAAGTTAAAGGTCACATGTTTTCATTACATTGAGCTAGCATTTGAATTTTTCAAAACTATGATGGGTTTCAGGCTCAGAGCAACAAACTACTTCTTTTAGTAACTATAGTAAATGGATGCAATGATATTTTCTCTTGCAAGACCTTTTAGCAGCAATTAGTGAATCACTTTTCTATGATATTTTTCTCACTTTCACCCAAAATATTTGTTTTACCATCAAAGAGTGTCATTGCAAAATCATTCCTATCTAAAAAGTTTCGCAGTTCTTTGATCCCAAGGTTGCCACCAATTTGTATGAAATTGATTTTTGATGGGGATGATATTCCACCAGAAGCAATTCTAATTACAAGCTTTCTTTATCATCTTGTTGGCTTATATTTGATATATATTTATGGTGACTCTATGAGAGGATGCTCCTGCTACCCATTATTATTATATGAAGATCATATAGCCCAGCTAGCATGAGGTAAGGATGTATTATGTTTTCCTAAAGGAAGTCTATAGGGTATTTTCAATTGTAACAACAATGCTATGTTTTAGAGGATGATCATGGGACTAACCACCTATTTGACTTGCTATCTGTTGAGTCAAGATAAGGATCATATCAATCACTCAAGATGATAGGAAAGGACAACTCATTTTCCAAATGGAGCTTGATTTTCTAAAGACCTATTCTAGTGCAAGGTTGTTGCCTAGAAATCAATATTTACTGTTGTAACTATTTTTCTATTTTTCTATATCAATAGATAAGGCATAAATTCTCCCTCAAGGTTTTTAGGAGTTAGTTATGTGTTATCCCTAATAAATAGGTTGATATTAAATGTTATCTACTTGATGTAAATTTTATATAAGGGATGAAAAGGACAGAGGGAAGGAGGGGTTCGATCCCTGCATTTGGCTTTCATTGTAAAATCCTTCAGATTATTTTTTCTTATCTATTCCTATGTAAAGATATCAGTTGCTAATAAAGTCAATGGTTAGTGTGTTTTCCTTATCTATGTTTATCATCGTTGTTGCTTCATATTAAACATATGTTATATGATCGTATGAGTGCATGTGTATGATGAAAAGGTTTATCTATAGGGTATATTGCAATGTTTGCGACAATAATGTTTAAGTCTTTTAAATCTTTTTCAGAAAGGATTTTCAAGTGAAGATTTATTCTTCTGCTGATCAAAGACATTAAAGAACATGATTCTTTTTGCTGAAATTGTCAGTTTTGTTCCTCGGTTCTTCCTAATCATATCAGCTAATCACATTTCACTAAACAAAGGTTTTATTTACCTGGTTTGTTGCACATATGGAAGTGGCTTAAATATCTCAAATAATAAGCCTCATTGATACCACGAGTGTGATCCTTCCACATTTTAAGACTTTATTGAGAATTTTGAAATATGATGTGGTAGGCTTGTTCCTAAGGGAGTCTAGGAACAACTTTTGGAGGGCACTGCAAACCCTCTGTTTTCTCACTTGAAAAAACCCTCGCTGAATGTGTTTTAACTCAGGTATGAGATATCATCTTTTTCAAAATCATTTTCCTTTTCCATACTTGTGGATTTGAACCTCTTTGAATTAACCCTAGTCTAAGATTCATTCCTTGCAAAATTCATTGTGCACTACAAACTGAGAAATTGTGCTACGAATCCTCTGTTTTACACAGATTTCCACAAACTTTTGCTTGATTAAAGTTTCTTCTAGTTTATGATTATTTTTCTCTCCTCTCATCTCCTATTTGCAATATTTGCATTCTTTCACTGTTGTTGTGCATGAATACTTTATTCAGTAAACCCTAAATTGTGCAAATTCAAATCAGAAACCCTAATTTTTTTTGTTTTCATCACACATCTCGTAGAAACTGTTATCAAAAGGGAAAGGCGTTTTAAAACATCTATCATGGGCAATCAACAAGGTAAGAAAGTTCAAAAAGAGAGAGAAATTGTCAGGACTGAGCCCCATGAACTGTAGCTTATAAATCAGAACCATTCTTTAGAGAAGCGTTTCAGAGAGTGAGTTTCCTAGTTTTTTGTGAAAAAATGCAAAGAGGACATCTCAAGGTTGCTAAGCAGTTTGCACTCAATTTCAGTGGGAAAAATACTAAGGTGGGTGCATTGGAGTTTGAAGTTTCAAAGCAATCTATTTATACATGCACAAAGATACCTATTCATGGTGAAAATGGTTCAAATCCATGTCCTTGAATTCTAGATTTTCCAAGGAATTTCTAAAACCTTAATATCAAAGAGACAACATATCTAGGGGAGTTCCAAGAAATCATATGCTGGAGTATTTTGACAAAATGGTAAGAGTTATTCGGAGGTATTTCACTTCTGAAGGAAGATTCAATATGGTTTATCAATACCATATCAGATTGTTACTACACTTTATTGGGAAAGAATCCATGAACCTACCCTTTTATCTGTTTAGGAGGATTGGGAAGATGTCTGATAGAGTCCAAGCTAAATCTAAGCAGGTGCATACTAGTGTTTTTCATTCTAGTTTAATCAAAATGATAGTATTGGAAGAGTTGAAGAAGACCAATATTGATTGGGATGTTTTCATAGATGCATCAGGATTTCAGCCAGATTTTGCTCACACACCATAGTCAAAGATACAAACACCTACTCCTGCTGAGAAGATTGCACACTCAGAGTCAAGTAAGAAGAGGAAGATGACCAAAACAGATAAGTCCATTCAATCTACTAATAAAATAGTTGAAGGTCCCTAACAATCTCCTGATAAAGAAGCTTCTCCTATGGAAGAACCTACACCTATGGAGACATCGTCTAGTAAAGTAAGGAGTCTAAAGGGTAAGAAGCTTGTATTTTCTTCACCTGTTGTATAAGTTGTCAAGACTAGAAGACCTTTCAGTAGATAAACAACTAAGCAACATATTCTTGTAGAGGAGGGTACATCCAAAGCCTCAACTCAGCAAAAGGACAAAGCCCAAGTTTCTAAGAAGCCAATAGAGATTATTGAGATCAACTCTCTTTCTGATGAAAGTAATCCTACTTTCAAAAGACTCGAGAGGAAACTTAAAGATATAAGAGTTGAAAATGAACAGTTGAAGAAGGAAAACCATGCCCAAATCAAGTTGAAGAATACTTTAGATTTATCTGAAGAAGTTGTTGATAAAGCAAGATATATGGTTAAGATATCCTTACCCCTGCATAGGCACTTGAAGCATGTGTATAGGCAGAAAAGATATTGCCAAGCTGAAATAAGGAGGTTGAAAGCATAATTGCAACCATTCAAGGAGCATATAGCAAAAAGAAAATTAGATATGTTAGCTTGTGTGGCTACTAGGAGAACCACCAGGAAAAAATGAAGACAAGACATCATTTTTGCATCAACATCAACTTTTTTCCATGGTTTATTTTATACACGGGAAAGTACGCAATGCATGTTGTTGAAAGGGTTGTGAACTGTTTTATTTAAGACCCTTTGCAATGCACTTAATGAAAACCAGATAGTCATCTGGATTTTGAGTTGATGAAGAATGTCAACTGTCATATTAGGTTGGAATAAGATCCTCAATAATCAATTGGACAACAAGGGCCACCTTCCTCAAGGATATAGCTTCAGTTAAGTCACATGAAACGAGTTGTCTGCAGTTGCATTCAATGCTTCCAAAAATTTACTAAAATATAGCATTCTTGTTAGATTTCTATTGTGCACCTAGTTCCACACCTCTCTAAGGCACAAGATCCTATGTAGGAGTTAGGTGGTGTATTCTAGAGAGATTTTTTGATGTATTTTCTATTTAATATGTAATGTAACTGCATTAGAGGGTTCAAATGGTTGTAGAGTGATACTCTTGTCTTTAATTTCAACTGTAATCGAGTTTCCAGACTCTATGTATCAGATTTAAGAATATTGAATAGTGAATGATCAGTTTCTTCTTCTACTGTCACATATGTGTTTCAATCTCCCTTTGATTCTAGTTCTTGATGAAGGGTTCATCCTAGTGCGTTTTCCTTACTACATTGAATGTTTCACAGTTTGTAATCGATGAAAGTATTATCAAAGTGCTCTCTTGTTGATTAGGAGGTTCCTATTTGATGAGATTTATGTTATATGTGTTTCAAAATTTCCTGATGTAACTTGATGCATGTATTTCATATTTTATGCTAAGTCTTCCATCTTTCCATTTGATACTCTAAATGTTGATCTAAGACTATTCAAGCCTTGCTTGTTGGTGTGTATTTTATGGAGGTTTTGTGTTGATATTTTAAACTGAGTGTCTCACCCATTTGATACACATTGAAATACAATATTATCTTTAACAAACCTACAAGTTTCTGATGGGTATTAGGCTCATTCTAGTACTAACACTATGATAGTCAAAATGTTGTGCATTTCACTAATAGTCCAATGTATCAAAATGGGACAAGGCATCATTTTGTAAGACATGTTATTGATGAAGGTGGAGTGTTCCATACTCGAGCAAATTGTGCAGACATGTTCACGAAAACAATATTGTTAGAGAACCTGTAGTGGTGTTTGGATTCTCTTGGCTTGCAAAGAAGGTGATGAATGAATGAGGGAAGGGAAACGTATCAGGTAAAATGTTGTCAAGGTGGAGATTGTTAAATGTGACAACAATCAATTAAAATAAAATGTAAAAACTAAAATTTACTATTATAAATATTTGGTGATGTTGGTTTACAAAACTTGTGGAAGTTTATATAAATGGTGGTAGTTCTCATAAATATGTAAGAGTTCCAAGATATATGTATATCTATGAAGCCCGAGAGATGTATCTAGGGGGTAAGCCCGATTGTAACTTTATCTTGAATAACAAAGATACAAATACATTGCCACGCAAATATTTTCTTGACAAAGTGACAGGTTTTTATCACCTAAAATCTGTGTCTTATGAATGTATGCTTGCTAAGTTATTTCTCATTAATTTCTTGTGTTGCACTTATTATATTCTTTCTCTAAAGACTAAGAGGGACATATCACTCATAGAATTCTCACTTTTAGATGCCAAAAAAATCCTCCCTTCAAGAATAAAAAAATGGACAAATGAAATAAAACTCTCAACAATTTGTTTTTGAAGCTCCTTATATTTGGCTTTTAAATCTTGAACTTAAAAATAAAAGTATATAGATTTTCCTTTAAATTAAAGTTTTCATTAAACATTTTATCATTAATTAACATAGATTTATATTTATATTTTTAAATTATTAATTAATTAAAATAAAAAAAATATTTTTAAAAATTATAATAAAACAATTGTAATTATATATCATTATTTGTAATTTTAAAATACATAAATATAAAACACTATTTATCATCATTACACGAAGATTACACATCATTAGTGATAACTCAATATCCCATCCTTTAATAAATAATAAAAAATATCAACCTCAGGAACTCTCATGCTTTTCACGTGCACACCTTTGAGCCACTCCAACTTGCATGGGAAAGGTAGATGGAACGTGTGCACTCTATAGATGAGAGTGACGTCATAAAGTGAAGCCCAATTGGAAGCCCCATTTGGTTTGGGTGACCATATTCACTTAATGGAACTTTCATAGATCTTTCCAGCGACGCACCACCCTTCTAACAATTTGATGAATGATGCAATTTTCATATATATTTAAATATAAAATTAAGTATAATACTTAATTTTTTTGGAAATACACAGTGTCATCATTTTTTGAACTTTCCAAAACTATGACACATTTTGGAACTTTTATTGTCGCATTACCTTTTTAACAATTTGATGAATGATGCAATTATATATATATATATATATATATATATATATATATATATATATATATCATAGTTATATGACATTTTTAACATTTTTGAATCTTGCCTCTAAAGTTTTGGGAGCTTGGGAATTAGTAGGAAACTGGGAATTGTTTTGGGAATTTGTGAATTTTTTTAGGAACTTCAACATCAAGAAAATGGAAGCTTGAAAACTAGTTTTCTAAATGAAAAGCTTTAAATTAAAATTCATTTAAATTAAAATATAAATATGTTTATTCTATTATTACAAATACATAATTTATTCACTTTATAGTTGTGGATATGAATTTTTTTAATGCATGTGTGTTTTTCTTCAATCGGACTAAACATGAAAGTAGAATAAATCAATACCCTATCCATGGAAAGCATTTGCCCCAATTTGTTGTTACTATCAACCAACCATATCATTGACTTTTATTGTATTTCCATATTACAAGCACTATTTAGTTTTTTCCAATCAAAACAAGAATAATGCTTCAAATTTACAAAGATGTTTGAAGTTTATATATGTAAAGTTTAATTTTTAAAAGATGTTAAAACTGTATATATGTATTTTTAATTTTGTTTCTCATTTTCTAATGAAATCTTTATGGATGTTAAACTTTCAATATTGTGTTAAATATATTCATATAATTATTAGTACAGATTAAATTAGTAATTTCAATATTGTAGTTGTTGATTGTTGCAATAGGAACAACTTTATTTTATATATATATTATTGTCCCTCCCAACTTCATGTTTCCTCTAAATTTAGGGAAAACTTCTACTCAAACACTCGTATCCATTCTGGAAAATTTAAATATAAACATAAATTT
>ML800720.1:87738-99998 GCA_009831015.1 Picea engelmannii
TAATTAAATTAATAAATTTTAATATTTTAATCAAACCAAATTTATTATTAAATTTTATTTTTTAAAATAAATAATAATAATAATTTATTTATAATATGAACAAATTTTTATACTTATTATTAAAAATATTAATATTACATTAAATTTTTATAATTATTAAAAACATCTAAATAATAATATTAACAAACTCCAATCTAAATGATAACATACTCCAAGTTATCATTAACTTGTTGACAATAATATGTACTTAAACTATGCAATAAATATTAACATAACATTACTTTAGAAATCATGAGCCAATTTCAAAGTGTAAAGAGGCCAATACTATGAAAAAGACAAAGCCCTTGAGGGACCAAATGTCATGGTTGCAGAGACAAGAGTTGCATCATTCCAAAGTTTAATGATTTCAACTTATTTGTAGGAAAGTGATGTCTTCTAGAAACTTTTTATTTTTAAATTATAATTTTTTTATTCATAGGAAAGTGATGTCTTCTCAAAACTTTTTTAATTTTAATAAAAATAATTAAATTAAATTTATTTTTTAATTATTAATAGAAGTTTAATGATTTCTATTTATTTGTAGGAAAGTGATGTCTTCTAGAAACTTTTTATTTTTAAATTATAATTTTTTTATTCATAAGAAAGTGATGTCTTCTCAAAACTTTTTTAATTTTAATAAAAAAAATTAAATTAAATTTATCTTTTAATTATTAATAAAAAATTCAATATTAATTACTATTAGTTTTTTAAAATCATTTTTATTCTTTCAAAAATATCAATTTTTTTAATTATTAATTATAATTTTTTCCATTTAAATATTAAATATAAATAATAATATTATAAATAATATATAAAACATTTATATATAATTTCATTTATTTTGTTAATACAAGCTATTTACAATAAAATAATTTTATACACAAATATATATGATTTATAATACAAATAAAGGAATTAGATTAAATATTTATTGAAATTTGAAATTTATATTTGAAACTAGTAAAAATGAAAGTAAACCAAAGTCTATACAAGGAGTTCTTGAAAAGTAATTAATTTATGAATTTGGGGAAGTTGTTTTACATTATTAAAGGTATGGAAAGTTAAAAGGAAATTATACTCATTTTCAACTTTCTTTTATAACAAATTTTATAAACTTGTTCGTCCCATGATGTTTTGGGGTTATTTAAATTCATAATGGAAAAATAATTTTGATTAACCAAATTAACATTTACACAATCTTTGTAGTATTTCAACTTCCTCTTATTCACATTTTCATTGTCATTTCATGTCTTGTCTTTAAACTTTATAGCAATGTAAAATATAATATGTATATTAATAATTTGATTGTACTATTTTATATTCCAATAGTTAAGCTATGCTTCAAAATTTGTAGTCCAACCTCTTTTAAGCATAGGGTGACTTTTACTCATATTAGAAGAAAGAATATGGAGCCTATCTTTGTCCACTTTGAGGAATCTATGTTTATAATAATGTAAATAAATAATTGTGGCTTTATACATTACAAAGTACATCCAACTCCAATCAAAGTAATGGGGTAAGGAACATCACATTTAATTTTAAAATTATAGGTTATTGTGTGTTTTTGGATTTGTTGAATTTTATGCCATGTCTCACTATGGTTGCTACAAGTATAATATTCACAAACATAAACAATAATCAGGATATATAATGTGTTGAAAACGAACATTTTATATCCCAGTCCTAAAACTTAGCAGTTCATTTAAAATTTAATTATCATAATCTCAAAACTCAACATTTCAACATTTATTTTCAAGGGAATAATTACCTTTACAACCATTAGTGGTTATGTTTTTTACATTGTGGTTACAATTCAATGATAATAAATGAAATCGATATCTAATTAATTGTAACATTGCACATCTTCAATTGTGTTATATCAAATGATAAATTCATTTTTTAGATTTAATTATTATAATCTTTGTTTTACTGATATTAATGTTAAGTTCATAGTTTTTGCAAAATTATTTGGGAGCTTAAAATTTACTTGTTAATATTTTCAATGGTTGTTGTGAGGATAATAATATCATTAGTGTATAAAAGAAGAAGAAGAAGAAGTCCAACCATGTTAATACAACCTAAATGGGCCTAATGGTCAAGAACATGTGTTTCTTCCTTGGAGGTCACAGGCTCAAATCCAGAGGGGGGTTGGGTATGTATACCTCCATAGACTTTAGCAGTGAAATCATTGAATGGAGGGGGTCCCTTGTCGCACAAACAAGGGATTCTCATACACCAATTTCAATACAACCTAAGTGGTCCTAATGGTTAAGAACATGTGTTTCCTCCTTGGAGGTCACAGGTTCAAATCAAGAGGGGGATAGGGTATGTATACCTTTGTAGAATTTAGTATTCAAATCACTGCGTGCACGGGGTCCCTTGTCCCACAAAAATGGGGGTCTCATACACCAATTTGGTGTATGTCTCCGTCGTTAGCTTAAAAATACATTATTATTATTATTATTATTAATACCAATACATCCTTATTCTTCTAAACACTGATATATATGCCAAAAAAGGCGGGAGAAAAGGGACACCCTTGTTTAACACCAATATTACAATTAATGTCCATTTATTAATGGTTATTCCATTTCATGTCATCAATATTATTTTCATAGAACCTAATCACAACACTATGGAGTTCAAGGGGGAGTCCATGAATTTCTTCTAGTCTTTTTCATAACTTGGGTCTAGGCTACAACAAATGATATCTTATTTTTGTCTTTATAATCCTTAACAATAACCCTAAGAGTGGTAAGGTATATCATGTTGATTCCTAAACTTTGCATGTCCTTTAGCTCTTTTATGATTGTAATCAAGCTATTAACTCAATTTTCCTTTCGAGAATCAAATCAAATAATTTGTTTGAAAATGAGTTAATCATCATAATTCAATAACTAGACAATTAATTCTAGTTTGTAGATTTAAAAAAATACACAATTACTACGTGATTATAGTTTTTAGGAAACCCTTTTTTGAAAGTTTGATTAGAAAGATGTTTAGATTATATGATATAGTGTCAATTCCCTCTAGAACATTTGGTTAAGTCATGAATTTCATTTTCTAGGAGACCTGAGTTCAATACGCTTACGGTGTGTTTAGTCGAGTGGGGACACTTGGAAATATACCATGTTAAGGGTTGTTGAGACCCAAGCCAGATGGGATCCCTAGCTAATTTTGACAACTTATATCCCCTTGGGTTGTGGTTTCTTAGCTAATGGTTGAAATTTTGACCCCGCAAGTGACAAGCATTTCTAACAAACAAACAAACAAAAAGATTATACGATATATTGGGATCAAACTCCCAAGTTTTAATATCTTAACTTGGTATCGTTTGATGTTTTTATATTTTCTATCAATGAGACACTTAATAATATATTTTATGTCCTCAGTTGAGAAAAAATTAGTGTGGCAATGAATATCATGGGTGTCCTCAATAACTTGGGGAAACATAAAAAAATATAAATTATGAGTTTTATTTGTTTAGGTTAATATTACTAGATTTTTCAAAATTTTTAATTATAGTGTTAACCAAAAATATTCCAAGTTATAGGTTATAGATTGTATAACTCTATAAATTTCTCAGTTTTTGGTTAAACATTGAAATTTTTCCTTTTACTATTGAGACTTTATAATAGTTAATCATACTAATTCTATGAATCAAATCAGTGAGAATATTGATTGTGAATGATGGAAAAGAAAATGCATCAAATCTAATTTGTGTTTGTATGACGTACACACATATTTTTACGCCTTTGCACAAAATTACCAAATAAAACTGATAACAATCGAATTTAGTCGGCAACATAACACATTATTAGTTGTGGGTTTAGGTAGATTGGAAAATTCACCTTTCTTCGGTTCTTTGGATTTCCAAGTCTTAGGTTCAAGTCCAAATGTTTGGTTGACTGGTTCCAATTGGCTAATTGGAATTTTTCTTTTTAACATGGGTAAATTTTTTAGTTGACCCGTTTTAAATGAATACATTATTTATCCTTAAATCATAAGGATTAAAATTTTGATCTTAACATCTGGAAAATTATAAGTCAATGTGTTTTAAATAAACACTTCAGTTATTATTAACACATAAAAAGTAGGAAAACAATATTTTAAATAATAGAAATATGAGTAAGAATAAAAAATATGTAACATCCCGCTCTTGCGCACACTGAGCAAACTTATTTTTTGAGGAAACTTTCTTGCAAGTGATACGGGTTATTATACCATTGGTCGTTTTGATTATGATTATGAGATATTATGGATTTGATGATATGTTATTTTGTTGTATTTACATAGACATGTGTTATTGACTGGGTTTTCCTGAGTGTGCAGGACTTTGGACATTGAGGATGCAAAGGCATCGATGAAACACCTTGGACTCTAGATCGAGTTAGGGAGTGGAATGTTGGGTTTGAATGTTGTTGATGTGACATATGTACATATGATTAGATATTATGATGATTGATTATTATTGCTGACATGATTCGTTTATGGATCCAGACTAACGATAGCTTTCCAACCAGACTAACATTTGGAGTAGAGGGGTCATGCACGACAACCAAATACATTGAGGGATAGGTGTGGCAGCAACCCTGCCACATCCTACTAGCACTCCCGTCGTGCCTCGAACTGTAGCTTAATGATTACCTAGTTTGAGAATACCCATGATGTCATGAGGGAAGACTGTGACAGTCGCTCACGATGATTCTAAGGGGCGCGCAATAAGGAAGTGGCCTTATTACTTATAGGCCCTTATTCTCCTACAAGATCACCTGGCGGAGTATTGACTCCAGGGGTTTGACATCTACCAAATTCATTTAGAAGGTGAGTGGCACCCTTGGAGCATGTAGTGCATCTTGAAGGGCACATTGCGCAAAGAAAATGGAAAGAGGCGAGTGGCACCCTTGGAGCACATAGTGCGTCTTGAAGGGCATGTCACACAAATAAAACAAAAAGAGGTAAGTGGCACCCTTGGATCACGTAGTGCATCCTGAAGGGCACGCCACGATTTTTTTTGATAAGTTAATAAACTATAACGACCCCTTCTTCATGACTACAAGCGAAGAAAAAGTGCGATTTTTTTATTTGTTTGTTTGAAAGGAAAGATGGTGATGAAAACAACAATTAACCACACAACTCATGATGAACACAAGAACGCAGTCCAGGCAACAGACTACTATGACTCCATGCACTAGCACAAGAGTAACTGGGCGAGACATGCATAGGACAACAAGGAGGACCGACTACCCGCCCGACACAAACATGACCACGCCTACAAGATAAGGGAAAACATCCCTATCTCGACACAACGACCTTGACGAACGAAGACTAAAACCTCAAGGAGCGCGAACCCAACGCATGGAGGCATTCCCCCCCATGCGCCAAAATCAAACTTACAACGCTCAACAACACTCACACAGAAGGCACCGACTCCGACCAAGTTATCATTCACCGCTATCCAATAGGGCGCACCATGATCCCCTCATCAGGAATCATGTCATCCCCCAGTGATAGACGTGTCAATAACCTTGGCGCAACACATCTTATTTGGACCAAGGACTCTAGACAATCCGACGTGACAGGATGAAATAATGAACAAGGAAACTATGCCTACGCCCCCAAGCAACGGGTTGACAAGATGAAAAAAGACATCAACAAGAGAGTGCAATCCGTTACATGACTTCTCCAACCATCCCAACCATTAATCAAGTCTAGCTTAGTCAAAAGTTACCAATCTAAATTAACATAACTTACACTCTACTTTTAGCAAGTTTAAATCATAATTTAATCAATACATACCAATCTCATTTAACATTAATGACAACCAAAATGGTGGATTTTAAACTGGTCACTAAATACAATCTAACTTAGCAAATAACCTCATAACAACATTAAAAATATTGATGTACAAGTTGCAATTATCACACTTGAAGAAGATATTAAATTACAATCTAGTCATTAATGTACCGTCAATTTCACAATAAATGCAAATCAAAATTTGCAATCCTAAATAAGTCATTGCTAACACTATGAACTACAATTGCATTCTAAATTAACAAGTCTGGTCTAATTAAGAAGAAAACTAAATTGACGTGTCTAGTCTAAAGGGATGCCTAGTCAAATTAAAGGCTGTCAAAAACTAACCGGGAGCTGGGTGGAAACGCCTTCCCTTACATCTATCAGCGAAAATAAATTTGATATTAATTGCACGTAGTTGGCTATAATTTGATATCTACCAAAAATTAAGCGCACCCCAAGAAAAACATAGGTGTCACCTCCAACAGGCACGCATCAACTTCCAGCACACCAGATAATCAGGATATGCAATACTCAGGTCGAGCAACATTAAGGTAAGTAGAGATAAGTGGGCACACCCAAATTTTGCATTAAATAAGAACATAGGCTCATTCTCGTGGACAAAAAGAGCTCAGGGAAGGGCGATCTCAAAATAAACAAGGCAATCAGGAAGCAAGGCAACAAGAAAATAAATTTCTATGTGAAATGAGATATTGGATTGCTCAACTGGCAGGGATTTGAGAGTTTGCAAAAAGAACATAATTTGAACACAAACTCATCTATATCTAGTGTATCCACAAGGAACATAAACACTCTATATTGAAAATAGGAGTGAGCCAAGAAAAAGGGTGAAAGCGAATAGATCCTACCTGAAGCTTTAGGGGCATAGTCCATCTGGGAAGTAAATTTCATTAAAGTGAAGTTGGCACTGAAGTGCAGGAAATTGCCAGGAAAAGCAATCAACATTCTAAAGAAATAGGAAAATAGTAAAAGGATAAAACGTTTCAAACGGAAAGTGTGTAGCTCGACAGGTCACATGAATGTTGGCTGGTAAGAAAAAATCAACGAAAATTGAAATCGCAATCAGGTTACAAGTGAAATCATGGCTCAATAAAGCTCAATCGCTGGCAGTAAAGAGGGTAACCAATTGCAGTTTTTAAAAGGCAAAAATGCCAGGCATTTGTGGGTGACGCTTTGCAATCTCAAGGTAAATTCGCTGAGTATTAAAGGTGACTTAACCAAACCAACTAGCTGACTAGAACGATGCTGTTAAAACAGTTGTTGTCGAAGGAAAATAAATAAAAACTCTGGATAAATAGCTGTGTGCATAACATTCAATTCGTTGGGTTTATTACAGTAAAAAACTTTCGCTGAGTTTAATTTCGCTGTGTTTATTGTAACATTCAATAATTTGCTAAGTTCATATCATTCAATAAATTCGTTGAGTTATAACGTTCCATAAATTCGCTGAGATTATTAGCTAAGTCTATCACATTCAAAATAAATTCGCTAGGTTTATAGCGTTCCATAAATTCGTTGAGATTATTTCTTTATAAAAATGTCATCTAAGACCAGAAGTAAAGTTCGTTTTAATCAATTATACACTGGCTGTCAATGAAAATCATGTAGTTGTCGAGTGCCTGGCATTCTAAACAAGCTGACCAGAATTAAAAAGAAATTAGCTGGGAAAAAGTTCTCCCACAAGTCAACGAAGGGCAACCGAGGAAGTAGCAATCGCTAGGCAAAAAAAATGAAATATAAAAATGTAGGAAATGTCCAGCAAGATATAAAAACGAGGTATAAAACAAGATATAAAAACGCTGAGTTAAAAGAAAATTTCGCCATCAATCAAATTTTGCAGGGTTAATTAAACGCATCAAGGCGCAAGACCAACAATTAGCCAAGGATGAACAACAGAGGTAGAGGGCTGACAGGAACATCCTTCACTCATCATCCACACACAAAAAAGCAGGGCGTTGAGATCCATAGGTCTATTAACGCCGAAGTGATGACAACAAACCAGGCTCCTGGATGAATGCTCAGGTGAGGACTGATGAGCTAGGGACGAAGGCAAAAATAAACCGCAATCATCACAATAAATCAACCACCAGACGATCAAGACATGCAAGGATCAAAGGCCATGGGAAATCAACATCAAGCTAAAGGCTATGGGGAAAAATTCAGTCATCAACTAGAATGCTAAGAGAATCATTTTCCTTACCCAATTAAACATGTAGAACCAAAAGCATAAATCATACTAACAATCTACCATGCATAAATAAAGGAAGTGTATCGTTGCCCAATCGTCCGCTCTGAGTTGATGTCCTATGCGCTTCGTGCAAGTCCCGTTTGTGGACCGATGAGACTTCACTGATACCTCCCAACCAATGCTAGGGGTACTCTTCTTCCCCCTTATCCCCCTGAGCCACAAAGGGGCTACACACACTAACAATAGAATCAGCTAGCTCCCATCTCGCGTCGCAAGACCAAGCTACCACTCCTCACCGAGATGGGTATCCCAACTCCCACAAGCTAAGTTAGTCAAGTATAAATTTCTGCAGCGTAACGTTATGCAAACAAAAGAGATCATCATCCTTCTCCTCCATCCATTATATAGAGTTTTGAAGTCCCTTACTTTCCCAAAGTCCCATTTTATTTAATGTTTAATAATTTAATTCATAAAAATCATCCCGGTACATGTGTCACCCATCCCCTTCATTCCTCCATAAATTAATTTCATTAATTAATTAATTACCCCTATTTCCCTCACTCACCTAAAGGAACTCCTAGAATCGCTCCTAGGTGTCCCCATATCTCCTTACAAGTTTTAAAGACTTTCCCCCTTATTAAATTACTAGTTGAGTTTAAATTAGAAAGTTCTTAAATGCTAGATACCTTACTAAGTTAGACTATCTACTTTTTCCTTGTGTTTCCCCTTTCTTTTTATGTTTCCCGCTTTTTCCTAGTTTCCTAATTATTTTATATTTCCCTCATTCCCCTTTTTATTTAAACTCAAAAAGGCATGTGCGGAAACTTACCCTTTTTCCCTTTTTCTTTTTAATGAATAGATTTTTTATTAGCATAATATAGTAAAACAATTATTTCTCCTTTTTAAATTTTATCCCAAAAGATTTTTATAAATCAATTTAATTTCTTAACCCCTTCTTGTCACAATATTAATGAAGATTATCATTATTATTTATTTATTTTTAAATAAATAGATAAAAATTTACCACCAATATAATTTAGATGTAGACTTTATTTTCCTAGGTTGGGCGACATTTTATTAGGGGAAAAGTTTGAAATCTTCCTTAACACGTTATTCATCCTAAAGTCATCTAGGTTTATCCAATTATTAAATAACAACATGTCGTGCCCTTCAGGATGCACTAGGTCATCCAAGGGTCACTCGCCTCATTCCATTTTTGTTGTGCGACATGCCCTTCAGGACACACCACATGCTCCAAGGGTGCCACTCGCCTCTTGACTGACTTGGTAGACATCAAAAACCCCTGGAGTCAATACTCTGCCAGGTGATCTTGTGGGAGACTAAGGGCCTCTAAGGAATAAGGCCCTTGCCTTATTGCGTGCCCCTTAGAATCATCGTGAGCGACTATTGCAGTCTGCCCTCACGACATCGTGGGTCTTCTCGAACTAGGTAGTTGTTAACCTACAGTTCGAGCCACAATGGGAGTGCTAGTAGGTTGTGGCAGGGCTGTTGTCCACACCTCTCCCTCAACGTCTCTGGTAGTCGTGCGTGACCCCTCTACTCCACATGTGAGTCTAGTCAGCAAGCTATTGCCAGCCTGCATCATCAACGAATCATGTCAGAAATATATCCATAATCATATCATCTAATCAGATGAAAAAATATCATATATACAACAATAAAACCCCAATGGTCCACTCCCTGACTCGATCCGAAGTCCAAGGGGTTCCATCAATGCATCTGCATCCTCAAGGTCCAAAATCCTACACACTCAGTAAAACCGAGTCAATAACACCTATCTATGTCAATGCAGCAAAACAACATGTCATCAACCCATAACGCCTCATAATCAAAATCAAATGCTTAATAGTATAATAATACAGATCACTTGCAAGGAAGTGTCCTCAAAGAATAAGTTCGCTCAGTGCGCGCAAGAGAGGGATGTTACATACACCCCCTCTTGGTCTAAACTTCATCCCAAAGTTTCACAGGATAAGTGCCGAAATAATGTGTATCACGGTATCATAAGTCCATCTATCAAACAAAAATGGAAACTGCTGGTGCATATAATATGTGCCCTCCCAGGTCACCAAGTGAGAACTATAGCTGTCCCACTGGACCTTGAATTGCTCTACTGTTTGATGTCGTAGCTGTCGAATGCGATGATCCAAGATGAAGATCGGCTCAGCCGTGAGCTCCCCCTCATCGTATACCTGCAAGGAACTCATGTCAATAACATGTGTAGGATCACTAATATAATGTCTCAAAACATATATGTGAAAAACATAGTGCATACGCCTTAAGGAATTAGGCAAGGCTAGTCGATAGGCCACATGCCCCTTTCTTTCCATGATCTTGAAAGGTCCCATGAACCTAGGAGAGAGTTTAGCTCCCTTTCCAAACTTGATCGAACTATTATGTGGTTTAACCCGCAAGAAGATTCGATCGCCAACCTCGTAACTACGGTCGACACGGTGCGCATCGACATAACTTGTTTGCCGATCCTACGCTTCTTTAATCTTTTGTCTTATTGTTTGCATTTTCTCTTCCATTTCTTGGATCGCTTCTGGTCCCACCAGAACCCTATCCTCAAGCCAATCCCAACTCAATGGCATCTGACATGGTCTCCCATAAATAAATTCAAAAGGTGCCATCTTGATGGTGCTTTGGTAACAGTTGTTAGAATCGAATTCTATCAGTGGCAAGAATTCTTCCCAACTCTTTTGTTGGTCCATCATGTACATGCGCAACATGTCCTCCAAGGTCTGGTTCATTTGTTCGGTTTTCCCGTCAGTCTCTAGGTGATACGCAGTACTAAGGTTAAGTTGGGTTCCCAAGGCCTCTTGGAAAATCGTCCAAAATCGTCCATTAAACACCGATCCTTGATTGGATATAATCCTCTTAGGCATGCCATGCAGCCTCACAATATCACTGATGAAAACTCTAGCTATGTCAAGTGCCTGATACGTCGTACACACAAGAATAAAGTGAGCACTCTTTGTCAGAGTGTCTACTACTACAAAAATCGAGTCATTTCTCCTTGCCGTCAATGGCAATCCAACAATAAAATCCATCGAAATAATCTCCCATTTCGATTATGGAATAACGTGTGGTTGTAGTAATCCTACTGGATGTCTATGTTCACCCTTTACTTGCTGACACTCTAGACATCTAGCCACACAATTTACTATGTATGCCTTCATTCCCTTCCAGAAGAATAAGGGTTTAAGGTCTGCCCTCATCTTCGTGACTCCTGAGTGATCCATGTATACTACTCTATGAGCCTCTCTTAGGATCAAGATCCTCAACTCGTTGTTCAGTGGTACGTAAATCCAATTTTTAAACCTCAATAATCCATCGTCGTCAAACGTAAATAATTCAAATATTGGTACCATCATTGTGTTTTGTCCGATAAAACCATCGACCTCTTTTTACCAGTCATTGCCACGTTGTAAAGTTAGAATCTTTTCACGTAGATTCGTTTGAAGAGGCAAAACCGAAAAGATGCGTGGCCTCCAAATCAATGCATCTGCCACTCGGTTCACTATTCCTTTTATGTAAGTAATCTCGAAGTCGTACTCTCTAAGAAATTCCGATTAATGTCGTTGTCGCGCATTTAGGTCGCTTTGCATAAATATGTGCTGAAGTCCACAGTGGTCCATATTTAGTTCAAATTTTCATTCAAAAAGGTAGTGTCTCCAAGCCTTCAAGGCACATACGATGGCTAACAACTCCAAATCATGCATCATGTTGTTCTCCTCATGCCTTCTCGGTTTCCTTGAGATGTAAGTGATCACTCGAATGTCTTGCAACAAGACTCCGCCTAAGCCTTCGTTGGATGTGTCAGTGCATACCAAGAAGTCCGCATCCATGTTAGGGACCTTTAGTATCGGTGCTATTGTCAACAACTCCTTGAGCCTCTGAAATGCTTCCACGCATTTCTTGGTCCAAACAAACTTCTTGTTCTTTTTTTGCAATTCCGTGATCGGATTTGCTATCTTCGAAAATCCCTCGACAAACCGTCAATAGTATCCTACTAAACCCGTGAAGCTGAACACTTTCGGGACATTCTATTAAGAACCAAATATCAATATATCATAGAAAAACCTCAGAAAAAGTACTCAACGCCTTGAAAAAGAGATAATTTCAGATAATAAGCCTCTTCGAGGGGGAAACCTCCTTTTACCCCACTTAAATGTTCAAGTACAAGATGATT
>ML800720.1:111315-133626 GCA_009831015.1 Picea engelmannii
ATATTGTATTGTAAACAATGTAACACAATGAATGAATATAATATATGCTGGTTTTCCTGGTTTGGGTTTCCAGGGGAAAAATCTCTGTGTAATGTTTGTATTTGCCATTGTATCTTTTCTGTTCTTTTCTGAATATTTGTTTATAGTAGACATTGTACAAGGTTAGAATTTACACTTGTGCCACGTACCCTTATCCCCTCCACTTCTCAACCATTGAGAAACAATAATTTTTCCCAGTAAGAGATTGCAAATTCCAATGCCTCAGACTTTTCTATAATTGCGATAAGTGGTATTTCAAAGGGAAAAAATGTAAAGAATAAAACTTATTTGAATTGATGTATCCCACAAGACTACTCTAAAGAAATCCTAGACAAAGACACCTCAGAACTAGCATTGGATGACACAACCCCTCCCATAGAAGAAGAAACCATCTTACAAGCCCATTGCAAGAAACCCCAAATTTATATCCATGACTTATTAGGTTTTTTGGCACCTGAAACTTTGAAGTCTATTTGTCACATCAAGAACCACAAATAAGTTTTTTTGATTGACAGTGGAAACACCCATATTTGTTTCATAGGAGAGTGGCTGAAGAAACCCATTATTATATCCATGACATAACTAATTTTCAAATTATGATAATATGAAAAAATGTGGGTCAATGTGAAAATATGAAACTTCAAATGGGTCAGTCTAATCTAAAATATCAGTGCATGTTTTCTATTGAAATGGGTGGTTTTGATGTAGTTCTTGGGGAAAATGGTTACGTACTTTGGGACTTGTCAACATAGATTTCGAGGATTTATAAATGATATTCACTAAGGATGGAAAAAAACATACCCTTAAGTGTCTTACACATGGTTCCCCTAAAATTATTACTTCTCATCATATGGAAAAGTTATTGAAGCCTAGGAAAGTTAGGGATTATTTCACAGTTCAATTCCATACAAGTGGTGGACACATCCCCATAGGAGATTTATGCTAATTTGTAGTATGACCACCTTCATTTGGGGAGTATGACCATGATATTCCCTTGATTCTATGTATTCAAGTACTATAATGTCACCATTTTCAGATTCCCTTTCTCTTCAATTGGAGATGAATTTATGGATCTGTGTCACCCTAATTAGAGGGGTAATTGGATGTTATTAGCGAGATCAATGGTTTTAGAGGAGTTATATGATTCTTTCTAAGGTTTTCTTATCATTTTTCATCATTGAGATCACTCCTGCACAGTGAGATTTCAATTCCAATTCATTTCGACTGTTCCCATAATTCGGGAGTATTATTGAGCATTATATAATGGATTTCACTAAGGTTTTCATTTTAATAAATTATCTAAGAGGGGTACCAAGTAGTGTAATATCTCGTTGGAACCGAGAGGAAAATATCTAAATGTTTAGATGATGAAAAAGTGACTTCCAGTGCCCAGAAATGCTTTACAGTCAAATAAATTACTTTTTGGAGTGAAAAGGTTTAATAAATTAATAAAGTGATTTTAGAGGAAACACTAAAGATTGATTAAAAATTCACTTGATGGGAAAACAATTAAATGGGGTATAAAGGAGAATTGAGTGCTCATTCTCTCATTATGCATGATTAAACTTGGATTTTGGAGAGCTCTTGTGGCTTTTGTTGGGGTTTTCAAGAAAAACCCTTGTTGATAATTGGTTTTGGTGGTGAAACATTCCACCCTAGCTCATTGGTTGGAAAAATCACTCTAGTTTCTCACAAGTTTTCATTGTAGAAGAAATGTCTATCATTCTTTCTACGTTGTGTGGACATTGTAGAGTTTTGGGGGTATTTGTGGGGGCCAAACCCTCATCTTCAGTTTATAGTAGCCCAATAATAAAGGATGAATCTTCATTCTTAGCTAGTGGATAGTTTAAAAGAGGGTGGAATCTCCATTATCATATCGTGGGAAAGGAGTTCGTACCCTTAATCATCTCGTGGTAAATTCATGGTACTCTCCATGAGGTTGTCTTATTTATTTACAGCTCGGGTTTTCTAGCAAAGGAGTTGTACCATGGTTTACATATTGTGGAAGGCATAGGAAAGGGGATTGTTTTAAATGGAGATGATATGTCATTCTACTCATCAACCCTTCTCAACATTTCTTGTCATTCAGATATTTTTCAATGTGTCTAAAAAGGGGGATCGATCCAGGGTTTAGAGGCAGCCCAATCATGATAATTGATAGGTAAAAAATAATAGGAATTCCAGCTTGTATTTACTAATCTTTTACCACTAGAAGAGATTAAATACGGAGATTTCATGTGCAAAAACTATTGTCCATGAGTGGTGGGGTCAGGTCATAAATAATAATACTTTTGATTGTATTTGTTGATCATTTGTTGTTGTTACAGTTTGAACAAAATTGTCATAATTATTGCAATTTTCATGTAAACCCTAATCCTGACTTTACATGCAACAAAGCCTTTTATTTGTACTAAATATGTGATGTACTTGTTGTTAATTGTTTGATGAAAAACTTGAACCAAATAAACATTGAAAACACCAGCAGTTAGCACATAACACATCCACAACAAATTGTTTGACTAAAGTGATAAAACAAATCAACACTAAAACATACCAACAATGACCATAAAATCATAATAGCAACAGTAAGGAGTAATTTACAGTGAGTTTTGACCATTCCAACAAAGTGTTTGACAAAAGGCATGAGCCATCTATTCACTAAAACACAACAAGAGTGAGTAACATGGAGTATTTCATGGGTACTAAGGCACCATAGTGAACTGTTTGACGAAACACCTAAACCAGAGATCACTAAAATATAGCAGTAGAAAACCTAAGTTATATCAACCATCTAAGAGGGGATATTACAGTAGTATCATAGTTGTGCATCCTGCCATCTTGAGGAGGGAAATAATGGAAATATGTTTTCAGATTGTTAGCAATAAGTCACCTCCTATTTACAACAGTGGTAACTTGGTAACAAGGCTTGCATTCATGTCTTAGGAAAGATGAAGATAAATCGCAAACTCATGGAATAATATGGGAAACCTCTCAAGAAAATTAAAAGAATCTAACAAGATTGTTAGAGCACAGTGAGTTCTTTTAAAATCACTTATCAATTTGGAAGAAGAATGAAGGGTTTTCATATTATTTTAGGGAGTATGAGGTTCTTGGTGAGGAGTTTCACACAACCATGTCATTACAATACTTTTGCACCATCAAATATGAAGTGATTAATGACGTGGATGCCTCATCTCATGAGGGAAGTCTGAAAGAACCCCAGGATGAATTCTTGGAAGTGCATGCATCTACTCATGTCGAGGAGGTGTGAAATGAGGTTGAAAAAACATCATCCTCCGATATATCATTAGATTTGTGCTATGAGGCTCATAACACCAGAACATGTGATGGATAGGTTGAGAGTACATATGATGAGATTTTTTTGGAGTTGAGTTTGATGCATTATTCATCATCCACAATAGATACTCAGTCATCTATGGAATCCATAACATAGGAAGATGTTAGTGGTACTCATGATTTGAGGGAAGGGACTCTTGTGATGGTCAATCACAAGGATCATTCATCGTTGCATGAGATTGAAGAGATGTATGATTAACAAATTTATGATTATACACAGTTTTGATCATGGGTATCATGAGCCACCTCTTTTGGAGATCCCATTGAAGGCTCAATTCATAGCCACAGATGAGATAGATGAGCATATACCTTGTGGACCAAACAATAGGAAAATGTATGCATCCATCGATTGTGGGAATGGATATATTACAAATGTGGACACATCAATTTGGGATCCAAGTTCACATGGAACTAGTGAAGTGAATGCACATGATAATATTAAAGGCAAGAGGAATGATACATTGGTATACAATGGTTTACAATGGTATACAATGATATATAGTGGTGATGCAAATATTGTTATTGATAATCCATGTGAGGAGACAAATTCTTGTGAGGACAATGTGTTAGGTCATAACGTTGCCCCATCCTTTTATTTTGAGGATTGTATGGTGAGGTATGCTAATCAATTTTCTTTTGGCCCACATATGCATGACAAAGTTTTTGGAGAGATTCTTCCAGGGAGACCTCCTGACATAGGCTCAAGTATACCATTGAGTTTGGTTTACCTAAGATCAATGAGTTGATGGATGAGCTTCATGGTGCAATTAAAATCCTTGAGATTGACTTGTGTTCAGGGTACCATCATATCATGATGAGAGAGAAGGGTGTGTAGGTATATCAGGAGAATACCCAAGCAATCCACATGGGATTGGCTCATAGGGATTTCATCTGATTGGAAGTCTCATCTCCTAATGGAATATTCTAATAATAGGTTTTCTTGTGAGTTAATGGATGGCCACATTCAGGATGATAGGTACAAAGTGGTGGATGAAATTATCTACTATAGATATTGCATATATTTAGTCCTTGAGTCCACTCTTAGGGAGAATATCAGGAGGGCTATACGCGATACACCTTTGGCAGGACACCTTGGATACTTCAGAACTTACTGGTAGATCACATAGAGGTTCTCATAGAAGGGCCTCAAAGACAATGTGTTGTGACATGTGAGGTAGTGTATGATGTGTCAGCAAAACAATTCAAAGCATACTTATACTACAAGATTACCGAAACCTTTAGTCATTCCATATCAAAATTGGGAGAGTGTGTCGATGGATTTCATCACAGGTCTATTGATGGTGCATGGCAGGGATTGCATTTATGTAGTTATTGATTGGTTGACCCCATTCTAGCATTTCTTAGCGATTTCATTAAAGTATGGGGAACCAAAGGTGGCAGAGTTGTTTTTCAGTGAGGTGTTTATACTCCATGGGTTTCCTGAGTACATTGTCAATGATATGGAAAATAAATTTCTCGGTACATTTGGGTAGGAGATGTACAAATAAGCATGCACAAGGTTGACTCCTAGTACCTCGTTTCGACCAAATAGTTGCATACAAAAACATGAATATGATACTTGGATCAATTTGATTCCAATGGTTATTAGTTTAGCACAACAGGAGTCAGTAGGTGTTGGGGATGGTGGAATTCTCATTTGGTTGTGGGATCCAGGAATTCATCTTATTGGTAGATTGTTTCAATTTGTGATGATGAGTGGAAGAGTTGCAACAATGATTGGTTTGTTTCATTTTTGGACTATCATGAGAGGAGATGTTGACACTTATTCTATATGGAAAACCAAATTTTCTCTGTCAATGCCCAGGATCAAGTCTGGTAGTGGATTTGCAGACCTGGCCTTCACTGAGACGCCTTTGCAAGATATGATTCATTGTAGTGGATTCATCCCTTACATGTATTTCAGTTTGGGATTCCATGAGAGGATAATGTAGTCTGGGAACAACGGTCATACCATTATGATCTGAGTGGTGCAACATCAACATTGTGGTTCCTTTCTGAGACTAGCTTGGGACCCTGGGATTACATGGTTTGGCAGCTCATCTACTGATCAAGAGGGAAGATCCATTTTTTATTTCCAGGAGTTTAATCCTATGGTGTGTTGGGTTGGTTTCTTATAAGAGAAATTATCTTAGGGGTTGATCGATTTTTTGGAGTATCTGATTGATCCAATTATTGATAGTATTCAAGAGGCTTCTTGTGTTAGTACCTTGCAAGATAGTGCTTTGAGAAAAGGGTACTTCATATATTCTAGGTTGATCTGGGACCCTAGAATCATTCTCAGTTTCAGTTTGTTTCATCCTGTTGACTGTATGGTTGTGATGGCATTGCTTGAGGACAAGCAATCTTTGGGATGGGAGCACTGTAATTTCCCGATTTTCGTATTCCCTTGCTCTGTAGTTGGAGATGACTTTATGGGTTTGTGTCAGCCTGATAAGAGGGTAATTGGGTGTTACTAGTTAGATAAAGGGGTTTATATGAGTTATATGATTCTTTCATAAGTCCAATTATCATCTTTCATCATTGGGATCATTCCTACACAGTCATATTTTGATTATGATGTATTTCGATCATTCTCATAATTCGAGAGTACTATTGATTATTTAATGGATTTCACTATGGTTGTCATTAATAAATGATATAAGTGGGGAACCTTAGTGTAATAGCTTGTTGGAAATGGGAGGAAAAACTCTAAATGTTGAGATGATGAAAAAGTGACTTACAATGCCCAGAAATGCTTTAAATTCAAATAAATCATTTTTTGGAGTAAAAAGGTTTAATAAATTAATAAAGTGATTTTAGAGGAAATAGTAAAGATTGATTAAAATGTCAATTGAGGGGAGTAAAAAGGTTTAATAAATTAATAAAGTGATTTTAGAGGAAATAGTAAAGATTGATTAAAATGTCACTTGAGGGGAAAAAAGGTAAATGGGGTATAAAGGAGGATTAGGAGCTCATTCTCTCGTTGTGCATGATTATTATTCTAAACTTGGATTTTGGAGAGCTCTTGTAGATTTTTTGGGGGTTTTGGAGGAAAACCCTTGTTGATAATTGGTTTTGATGGTGAAATATTCCATTCTAGCTGATTGGTTGGAGAAGTCACTCGGGTTTGTCACATGTTTTCATTGCAGAAGAAAGATATATCATTCTTGTTGAGTTGTGTGGATATTGCATATTTTTGGGGGTATTTGTGAGGGAAAATCTCCCATCTTCAGTTTATGGCAGCTTGAGAGAATCCCAATAAAGAAGGCTGAATATTCATTCTCATTTAGTGGATTGTTTAAAAGACGGACACATTTCCATTATTAACTCATGGGAAAGGAGGTTGTACCTTTAATCAACTTTTAGGAAATTCGTGGCATTCTCTAGGAGGATGTATTATTTATTTACAGCTCATATTATCTAATATAGGAGTTATGCCATTGTTTACAGATTTTGGAAGGCAAGGTAAAGGGTACAGTTTCCAAGGGAAACGATCTATTATTCTATGCATCAACCCTTCTCAACATTTCATGCCATTCATCTGTTGTTAAATATGTCTAAAAAGGGCGATCGATCAAGTGTTTAGAGGCATCCCAAGCATGATAATTGACAGGTCACAAATAATAGGAACTATATCTCCTATTTGTTGATCTTTTACCACTATTAGAGATTAAATGAAGAGGCTTTTTCTGTTCAATAAATATTGTACAAGAGTGGTGTTGGTTGTGGAGCTTGATTATCTTCTTGATTTAGAGGTCTTTGTTTTCAACCATGTTTATACCCCATGAATACTTCACACCCCAGAAGAATGTGCACTCCTCCACACGGGGGAGTGTAGAGGAGGGTTACCCCCTCTGCGGGTCCGGGGTCATATTTCCTTGTAAATGTATATTGTAATTTCATTGTAAATATGGATCGTTCATTATAAGTTCGCATATTTGACGGTAGAAGTTATTTTAGGGTTTTTTTCCCTAGAAGGAAACCCTTCTTTTATGAGGGAAATATATTGCGGCTATGTATCATTGCGAATATTGTATTTGGAGAGAGGATATTGTAAAAGAAATAAGAGGAAGTTACAACGGGTGTGTTGTAGGTTGTATATATTCTTTTGTTGGATAATAATAAAGGAAGGACCTGGAAATTTATATGGTTGATGTAGCCAACACTAGGTGAACCACGTATATCTGTGTCTTTATTGTATTGTGTATCTTCTATGTTTTATTTCCACATTTGTTTTATTTTATTGCTCTATGATCTTGTTTTTATAACAAATGGTATCAGAGAAAAAGGTAACTCACAAGAAAGGAGGGTTCCTAGTTTGAGTGGGAGAAATCGAGGAATATGGAAAGTTTAGGGTCAAGAAATTTAATGGCCAAAACTACCAGTTATGGAAAATGCAGATGGAAGATTATTTATATTAGAAGGATCTATTCCTACCATTGGGTGGAATAGAAAAGAAGCCGATGACCATGAAGGAGGAAGAATGTGAGTTTCTTGACAAAAGGCACTAGGAACAATATGACTAAGCCTGGCAACGTCAGTGGCATTAAAGATTTCAAAATAAAAGACAACGTGATGTAGACCCCCCTTCTCCCCTCGGGGTTGCATGACCTCCCCGTCTAGGATCGTTCAAATCAAGGAGTCAGATTAATTCTTCGAGTCTTTATTAGACCCCAATAAATATACACAAGTACCATTTCCTTCCAAGTGCATGTTTTGTCAGACCCGAGGGCTCTTTCCTGGCTTCTTTGAATAATTTAAATAACAAACACTAGCTCCCCTCGCTAGGTCCTTTCCTTCACATGTGACCTCAGGCTATGACCTCACATAAGCACATGATTGTGGGGTGGCCAAGAGTGGTTTGATACCACACTTCTTTTCTCCCTGAACTTCACTACCAGTTGCCACGTATCCCTTTGGAAATATCGTGGTTTCGATTGTGGCCTGCTCCAGAATTTTTAAATTTTGATCACTTTATGTCCCTACAATTAAGTGTGACCATCGATATTGTGATCTCGAGTGGTGCCTCTTGACCGATGGTTGAGATGTGCCTGCCTTCCTTCCTTCACTTTATCCTGGGATTCTTTCACCCAGAGCCCATGATCTATCGACACATGTCTCCCTTAGGTCAACGGATACGATTAACCTCGTCTCTTCGGGCTTCGGGAGTTTCAAAATCCTACACATGTTTCTTCCCGAAGTGGCTATCTTTCGAAGTGGAAGATCTGTTGACACATGTCCTTTGCAAACAGACGACTCGGATGAAATCCGACTCTCCGATCTTCGGGATTTCTTGTTCAACACACTCCTTTTTATCTTAGAGTGACTTTTCTTTGAAATGACAAATCGTTTGCCACACGTTCTCCTCAAATCAACGACTTTGGTCCACTTTGGTACTTTAGCTTTCAGAAGTCTCAAATTCACACTCACTTTCTCTCGGATTGCTTTCACCCTAAATACATGATCTATCAATGCATGTCTTTCTAGATATGACAGTCAGGATCCACTTCGGCTCTTTGGGCTTCTAGAGTTTCAACTCCTACACACTCAGTTCCTTCCGAAGTGCTTTCACCCAAATACAACGGATTTCCGCTACGTGTCCTTCACAACAGATGGTTGCAATTTACTTTGGCCTTCGGGACTTTGGGAGTTTGTCACACTCCACACTTGAAATCCTCTAAAGTGACTTTCCCCGAAGGCTCAGATCTATTGACACATACACCCCTGGCGACCAACGACCAAGATTTACTTCGGCTCTTCGGTGATTTCTCTTTGTCCTTGACCACAAACCTCTGAAGTGCTCTCACTTCGTAGTTGTGGATCTTATGCCACCTGTCCCTCTAGATGATGGACGGTCCCTAATAACTCCGGGACTTCAGAAATTCCACTCTCCTATGCACACAAAGGGTTAAGACTCGTGCACTTTACCTGGATCCAACGATTGTTGGTCCTTCACACCCAGATCCGATGGATGGGATCTGTCCTTCTCCTCGTGCATTCCTCCTTTGTCATGGTCCCTAATCTGATCGTCCAAATCTCTTCCTGTAGCCAATATAATAGTTGTTGTAGATCCTCCTCCTAAGCTTATTTGTTCTCCTGGATATGGGAAATTTTGTAACTGTTCAAAGGTTGTGAAATTTGAACCTTCTCTTGCGAACCCGACTATCTTGGGTCTCCTCTTCGCTTTTCCTCCTGAGCTTTGGCGATGAAATTTGACCTCGGCTCTGGAACACACTTGTGCTCTACGTGCAAACTTTCACTACTCCTCCTGAGCTTGTGAAATTGAACTAAATTCACTTCTACATGCACTCGCGCCATCTCTCTTGAAATTTTGCTTACTCAAGTTCTAAGGTTTCAACCTCTTTACTCCTCAAAGGGATTCTTGTGCCTTCTTGGAAACTTTTTCTTAGTGCACACTTGTAGATATTTACAGAGTGTTCATCAAATATATGAGTACCTTCCTCTGATACTCTTTTCTTTGAAATCGATAGAGATTTCTTCTGTGCACATTTGCACCTTCTCAATGCCGACCTGGCAGAGCTCTATAGAGTTCTCAGTGACTATGTATCTATGTGCTTCCCCTGCACAATTTACCCTCCAAGTTATTCAACAACCTTGAGGTTTCCCTTGAGTTGTCATCGCTCTGGTGCACCCTCCTGGAACGTTCTTTTCCGACTCAACATATTTTAGATGAACACTCCTTGCGCTGGCTACAAAACCTCCAATGTTCTATTGTGCACTCCTTGCACAGCGTAAAGAAACCAGAACGATATTTCAAACTCAACAAAGATAAAGAAATATATCTTCCTACTGTAGATGAAGCCTGTCACATACATATACAACATACATAAACACTCACAAATAACATTCATCCTATACACATAAACACACAGAAAGTTCATATGCAGGAAAATTGCTTTCTTCCTATTAAGATGAATATTTGTTTACAAATATGTATAGAGAATGGACTATCATAGAGTCTCAATTCTTCCTCCTACTCGTATCTCCTACTAATATGCAGCTACCATCATATCTAGTAACCTAATCTCCAGCAGCCTCATTTGGGTATATAATGCATCTACATATACAAGAAGGTTCCTAGGGTTCCCTTCGACTACCTATGTTCTCTAAATAAGCTAACTACTTCTTAAGCACTGTTACATTGAAGTCTAGGAGTGAAACTCCCAGATCACTCGTGATCATTCAATCCCAAGTGTTTTGATCTTCTTCAGTTTTCAATCAGTTCAAGAAATATTTGCAGTAAATGCCAATGTTTAATATTATGAAATGATTCAAAGGCATGCTAAGTCGTCGAGTTGTCTCTCCACGTGTGCTTGTTGATGATGCTCCTACATCATACTCCACTACTGTGAAAATAATGAGCTCCTACTCATGGCTTCCTATGCTATGTTGTTGAGATCCTCTAGGGTCCCAAACCTGAAACTGGAGTTGTCCACTTGCTCCTCTTCCTTGATTCCTTTGCTGCCTTGTTTCTCCTACAGGTCCTCTTCTATTCCATACTTCTCTGCTGACTGCTTCTTGTGCTGCTTCCAACATCAATCTCTAAATATACTCTATTTCTTTGTCTAGCTGGTCCACTGGCTGGATCTTCTCCTTCATCTCATTATGTTGCATCTCCTTTCCATCAACTTCCAACTTGACTTGTTGGATTAGCTGATTTTGCATATTTACCCTTCTCTCTAGGGCCTCCAGTTCTTCACACAGATCAAAAAAATCCTCGCTATCTGCTTCTCTCTCCTCTGTCATAAGTTTACATTCTATAGTTATCTCTTGCTCAGCTTCCTGGATGAAAAATTTGAGCCATTCCTCTGAATTCTCTCCTCCTCCTACTACTACTGTAGGTTCCAATTCTTCATGTTAATCTTTTTGGCTAAATTTTTTGAGTAATTCCACCCAACGTTATTCTTTCTCCATATCTGGGGTACAATGTAATGTGTGCTCTTTCTCCTCCATGGAAGTTTCTTCTGGTTGAATCCTCCTCTCATGCATGCTACTTTGCTGTGTCTCAACCTTACTAATGGATAGATCAATTTGATCCTCTACATCATCTTCTTTTCCTGTGGCACTAGTTGACCACTCTGTTGCAGACTCTAGTTCTGTAGTCTAACCTCTGAGTTGTTGCTCAACTCTCTCTTATTACAAATTGACTTATGTCATCTCCTCTATTGGCATATCTTCAACTTCCTCCAGTTGCTACTCATGATGACATCATGTCTCCCTTTGCATGAATTCATCCTGGCAGTCCTTTTCTAGTTCTGGATTGTGCAACCAATCCTCCAACATCTTCAGCTGTTTCTTCCATTGAGTGAGCAATTCATCTAAATACTCCTCTTTTTCTTCTAGGGCATACATCGATATCTGCTCCTTCTCCTCCTCTTTGAAAATCTTTGTTGGCTATCTTTCCTCTACTATACCTGCATCACAACAATAGTTAAATTTAAAATAATTTGGCCCCAGCCTCTTTCTTGGATTCCTGTTGCATTATTTCCTCATGTGAAACACTTGTACTAGCCTCTGTTGGGTTATTTGGTAGGAATATTTGAATCCCCCCAATGAACAAAAAACTCCTCTGATCCTCCTCTGTCATCATTCCTTACTGATATGAACTCACCTCTAAGATCATCTCCTCCTCATCACTGAGGTTCCTCCAAATATTTGGTTCACAGATGTGAATCAGTTTCTCCTCTATGCCACTGAGGGTTTCAACATACCTTAGCCACTTCCTCACTACTTGTTGTTTCCTCTTGGATAACAACTTCTGGATAGACCACTTTACTCTCTTCCTCAAAGGCCATTCATATGTCCAGTGTACCTTTGCTTCTTGTTGCATCTTCAATGGCATTTGTTCCATTGTTTCTCTTATCTCAATGAGCTCCTTGTCAATTTCTTCTTTGATTTTCTTATGGAGGTCTCCTCTATGACGACGCTCATGGTCTTCATTATCCATATTCCTATTACCTCAGCCCACCTGGCTTGTCTACCATTTGTTTCACACCTTGCAACAATATTCACAAAGCATCAGTACTTAGTCTCCCTTCACCTGCTGTCTACAGGTGAACTTTAGCTTCTGATACCATTTGATGTCATCAAATTATCTCTATTCACATTCTCACCTTTGCCTACAATCTGCAGACAAAATTAAGCTCTTGATACCACTTGATGTAGTCAGACTACCTTCTCTTTCCTTTGCTTGTTGTCTGCAAGAAATTTCAAGCTTTAATATCACTTGACGGTATCAAACTATCCACGTCTCCTTTTTCTGTTGTCTGCAAACAAAATCAAGATCTGATACCATTTGATGTCATCAAATTCCCCTTCTTGGCTTGGGGTTGCGTGACCTCCCGGTCTAGGATCATTCAAATAAAGGAGTCATATTGAATCTTCAGGCCTTTATTAGACCCCAATCAATATACACAGGTCCCCTTTCCTTCCAAGTGTAGGTTCTGTGAGACCCCTAAGCTCTTTCCTGGCCTCTTTGAAGAATTTAAATAATAGACACTAGCTCCCCTCGCTAGGTCCTTTCCTTCACATGTGACCTCGGGCTATGACCTCACGTAAGCACGTGATTTTAGGGTGGCCAAGAGTGGTTTGAGACCACACCTCTTTTCTCCCTGCAATTCACTACCAGTTTCCATGTATCCCTTTGGTAATACCCTGGTTTCGATTGTGGCCCGCTCTAACATTTTTAAAGTCCGATCACTTTATGTCCCCGCAATTAAGCACGACCATCGATCTTGTGATCTTGGGCGATGCCTCTTTGCCAATGACTAAGATATTCCTCCCTTCCTTCCTTCGCTTTCTCCCGGAATGCTTTCACCCAGATCCCATGATCTATCGATGCGTGTCTCCCTTAGATCGAGGTCTACGATTAACCTCGACTCTTCGGGCTTCGGGAGTTTCAAACTCCTGCACCTGCTTCCTCTTGAAGTGGCTATCTTCCGAAGTGGAATATCTGCTGACAACTGTCCTCAGGAAACAAATGAATCAGATGAAATCCGGCTCTCTGACCTTCGAGAGTTCTTGTTCAATGCACTCCTTTTTCTCCCACAATGATTTTTCTCTAAAATGACAGATCTTCTGCCACACGCCCTCCTCAATTCAATGGCTTTGGTCCACTTTGGTACTTCGTCATTTGAAAGTCTCAACTTCACGCTCACTTTCTCTCGGAGCGCTTTCACTCAAAATGCACTTTTTGTCGACGCGTGTCTTTCTAGATTTGACAGTCATGATCCACTTCAGCTCTTTGGACTTTGGGAGTTTCAACTCCTACACACTTGGTTCCTTCTGAAGTGATTTCAACCAAAGACAACGGATTTCTGTCACGTGTCCTTCACAACAAACAATTGCGATTTACTTCGGTCTTCGGGACTTTGAGAGTTTGTCACACTGCACACTTGAAATCCTCTGAAGTGACTTTTCCCGAAGTCTCAGATCTGTTGACATGTACCCCATGGCGACCAATGACCAGGATTTACTTCGGCTCTTCAATGATTTCTCTTTCTCCTTGACCACAAACCTCCGAAGTGATTTCGCTCTGTAGTTGTGGATCTTATGCCACTTATCCCTCTAGATTATGGATGGTCCCTAATCACTTCAGGACTTTGGGACTTCAGCAAGTCCACTCTCTTGTGCACACAAAGGGTTAAGACTCATGCACTTTACCTGAATCCAATGATTGTTGGTCCTTCACACCTAGATCTGATGGATGGGATCTGTCCTTCTCCTCGTTCATTCCTCCTTCGTCATGGACCCTTATCTGATGGTCCAGATCTCTTCCTGTAGCCGATATGACGGTTGTTGTCTCTCCTCCTCTTGAGCTTCTTTGTTCTCCCTGACTTGGGAATTTTTGTAATTGTTCAAAGGTTGTGGCCTTTGAACCTCCTCCTATGAACCCAACTATATTGGGTCTCGTTTTTTATTTTCCTCCTGAGCTTTGGCAACAAAATTTTACCTCAGATCTGGTGCACACTTGCGCTCTGTGTGCAAACTTGCACTACTCCTCCTGAGCTTGTGAAATTGAAGTAAATTCACTTCTACGTGCACTCCTTGTGCCGTCTCTCTTCAGATTTTTCTTACTCAAGTTCTAAGGTTTTAGCCCCTTTACTCAAAGGGATTCTTATGCCTTCTCGACAAATTTTTCTCAATGCACACTTGCATATCTTTACAGAGTGTTCAACAACTCTATGAGTATCTTCCTCTGATACTCTTCTCTTTAAACTCGACAGAGAGTTCTTCTCTGCATGCTTGCACCTGCTCAATTCTCACCTAGAAGAGCTGTACAAAGTTCTCAGTGACTCTGTCTCTCTGTGCTTCCCCTGCACAGTTTACCCTCCAAGGTATTCAACAACCTTGAGGTTTCCCTTGAGTTTTCATTTCTCTGGTGCACCCTCCTATCACATTCTTTTCTGACTCAACAAAGTTCATATGCGCACTCCTTGCGCTGGCTACAGAACCTCCAATGTTCTGTTGTGCACTCCTTGCACAGCCTAAAGAACCAAGAAAGATATTTCAAACTCAAAAAAGATAAATAAATCTATCTTCCTATTGTAGATGACACCTGTCACATACATCAACAACATACATAAACATGCACAAATAACATTCATCATATACACATAAACGCATAGAAAGTTCATATGCAGGAAAACTACTTTCTTCCTATTAAGATGAATATATGTTTACAAATATGTATAGATATTAGACTATCATAGAGTCTCAGTTCTTCCTCCTACTCCTATCTCCTACTAATTTGCATCTACCATCGTATCCAATAACCTAATCTCCAACAACCTCATTTGGGCATACAATGCATCTAACTATACGAGAAGGTTCCTAGGGTTCCCTCCGACTACCTATATTCTCAAAAGAATCTAACTACCCCTTAAGTATCGTTACATTAAATTCTAGGAGTTAAAATTATAGATCATTCGTGATCATTCAATCCCAAGCATTTTGATCTTCTTCAGTTTTCAAGCAGTTCAAGAAATATTTGCAGGAAACACCAATGTTTCATATTCCGAAATGATTCCAAGGCACGCTAAGGTGTTGATTTGTCTCTCCACATGTGCTTGCTGATGATTCTTCTACATCACAATGAAGGGGCTGATGGACGCATTGGATAAACTGTATGAAAAACTCTCAGTGTCTAATAAGGTATTTCTAATGAAGAGATTATTTAATATGAATATGTCAGAAGGTGGGTCTGTTACAAATCATTTGAATGAATTTAATACGGTTACTAATCAACTAAGTTATGTAAAAGTGGACTTTGATGATGAGGTCAGGGATCTTCTAATCTTGTGCTAATTTCCAGAAAGCTAGAATAGCTTGGTCATGGTTGCAAGTAACTCTATCTCTGGTTCAAACACTTTAAAATTTGATGATGTTGTTGGTGTTATCCTTAGTGAGGAAATGCGATGAAAAAGCACAGGTGAGACATTAGGTAATTCATTGAACATGGAGAAAAGGGGAAGACAAAAGGATAGAGGAAAGGGCTCATGGAACCACGAGAATTCTAGGAAGGGCATATCTAAATCCATATTTGGAAAGATAGAGTGTTGGAATTGTGGGAAGAAATATTGCAGAGCTCCAAATAAACAAAGAGATGGACAACAAGAGAAAAATCAGGAAGCAAATGTAACAGGTGATGTGTTACAAGATGCTTCTATTCTTTCTGTAAACAATATTTTTGAGTATTGGGTAGTAGATTTAGGGGCTTCATTTCATGCCACCCCCCATAGGAAACATTTTCTAGATTATGTTCAAGGTGATTTTGGACAGGTTCATTTGGGTGATGATGCACCATGCAAAATTGTTGGAATGGGAAAGGTAAAAATAAAGCAAAGCAATGGAAACCAATGGTTGTTGAAAGAGGTAAGACATGTTCCATATCTAAGGAAAAATATGATTTCAACAGGGCATTTGGAAAGTGAAGGTTGTATATCCATATTTACAGATAAGGTGTGGAAGGTCACCAAAGGATCATTGGTGATAGCAAAAGTAGAGAAGGTAGGTACGTTGTATTTATGTACTAGTAATATTGACTCTTCTATCTCTTTAGCTTCTACAGGAGTGGATACAACACTGTGGCATCATAGTCTTGGACACATTAGTGAGAATGGGATGCAGATACTTCACAAAATAAATTTGTTTCCATATCTTAAACAAATTGATTTGGATTTCTGTGAGCATTGTGTTTATGAAAAACATAAGAGAGTTAGATTTATCAGAGTCAGAAAAAAAAGAAGAGTGAAAGGTTAGAGCTTGTGCATACAGATCTATGGGGACCATCTCAGGTATCATATCTTGGTGGCTCTTGTTATTATGTTACTTTTATTGATGATGAAACTAGAAAAACTTGAGTTTATTGCATTCGTAAAAAAACTGATGTTTTTTATACTTTTATGAAATGGAAAGATTTGGTTGAGAATGAGACATGAAAAATGTTGAAGTGTCTCAGATCAAACAATGGAGGTGAATATTGTAGCAAGGAGTTTGATGATTATTGTTCATACCATGGGATTCGCCGAGAGAAGACAGTTCCAGGAACACCACAAGAAAATGGTGTGTCAGAAAGGATGAATAGGACAATCATGGAGCGTGCAAGGAGTATGAGATTGCATGTTGGTTTTCCCTTACAGTTCTGGGCAGATATTGTAGATATTATTTTTTACTTAATAGACATAGGACCTTCAAGCTCTTTGGATGGTGGAATTCCAGAGGAGGCATGGACAGGTAAAAATGTAAACTATTCTTTTTTGAAGACTTTCAGTTGTGAATCATTTGTCCATATTAATAAAGAAAATAGAACAAATCTTGAGACAAAATCCAAGAAGTGTACCTTTATTGGATACAGTGTCAATGATTTTGGTTATCGCTTATGGGATTATGAAAATAAGAAAATCATTAGGAGTAGAGATGTCATATTCAATGAGAAGGTCATGTACAAAGATTAATTGCAGGGAAATATACAAGAAAAAGAAAAAACAAAATACACAGTGCTCGATGAGATCACTGAAAATGAAATTCCAAAGGAACTATAAAATCAAAAGGTGGAAAAATAGGAGCAACAGGCACCTCAAACTCCTGCAAGTGTTGTTAGAAGATCTACCAGGTTAAATAGACCCCCTGAACGATACTCTCCTTCATTGTATTATTTATTGTTGACTTATTCTGGTGAACCAAGATGTTATGAAGAGGCAATGCAGGTAGACACCAAAAAGAAGTGGGAGCAAGGAATGAAAGAGGAAATGGATTCCCTGGTAAATAACCAGACTTGGGATTTGGTTCAGTTGCGCACGGGAAAAAGAGCATTGTAGAATAAATGGGTTTACAAGTTGAAGGAAGAAGATGGAGGGAAAAAGTGGTATAAGGCTAGACTTGTTGTAAATGGGTTTGCACAAAAGAAAGGTATAGATTTTGATGAGATATTTTCTCCTGTTGTTAAAATGACTTCAATTACGACTATTTTAAGTCTTGTGGTAGTAGAATATTTGCATCTTGAACAATTAGATGTAAAAAAAACTTTTCTCCATGGGGGTTTGGAGGAAGAGATTTATATGCAGTAGCCACATGGGTATGAGGTCAATGGTAAGGAAAATTTGGTATTCAGGTTGAAGAAGAGCTTGTATGGCCTAAAGAAAGCTCCAAGGCAGTGGTATTTGAAGTTTGACAGGTTTATGACAGAACACATTTATAGTAGATGTTATTTTGATCACTGTGTTTATTTTAAAAGGATAGAAAATGGAAACTATATTATCTTTCTATTGTATGTAGATGGCATGCTTGTTGCATGGTTTTATATGCAGGATATAAATGTGCTCAATAAGAAATTAGCTAATTCATTTTCGATGAAGGATTTGGGTGTTGCAAAGAAAATCTTTGGTATGAGAATAATAAGAGACAGGAAAAATCACAAATTGACATTGTCTCAGGGTGAGTACATAGAGAAGGTGTTGGAGAGGTTTAGAATGAAGAATGTAAAACCAATTAGTACACCTTTGGCCAACCATTTAAAATTAACTAAGGAAATGTGTCCCAAGACACAAGAGGAGATATAATACATGTCCAGGGTCCCTTATTCATCAACAATTAGCATTTTGATGTATGCGATGGTTTGCATAAGACCGGATATTGCACATGTAGTGGGAGTTGTGAGTAGTTATATAAACAATCCAGGTAAAGAACATTGGCAGGCAGTAAAGTGGATTCTTAGGTATTTGATAGGTACTGCTACTCATGCATAATGTTTTGAGGGTTCATACAATGTTCTACAGGGATATGTTAATTCAGATATGGCAGGTGATAAAGATAGCAAGAGGAGAACCACAAGGTATACATGTTTTTACTGTAGGTGGAATAACAGTAAGTTGGATTTTGAAAGTGCAAAATATTGTTTCAGTTTCAAGAATAGATGCATAGTATGTTGCTGCTATAGAGGCTAATAAAGAGATGATTTGCTTATAGAGATTTATGGAGGAATTGGGAAAGAAACAAGAGAATAACAAGTTGTACTATGACAATGAGAGTTCCATTCATCTTGCAAATAACTCAACCTTCTATTCTAAGACTAATCATATACAACTCAGGTACCATTTCATATGATCCATCTTGGAAGATGGACATTTGAAGTTGGAAAAGATACACACTAGCCAGAATCCTGCAGACGTATAAACAAAGGGAGTAACCAGGGAGAAACCGAGTTCCTTCTCAGTTTCAGTTGGTCTTCAAGAATGAAGATGAAGATGCGAAATTTTCCAGGTCCAAGAAGCTTCATAGTCCAGAAGATACAACAACAATGGAGTTGTTGAGATCAGTCTCAAAGTGGGAGATTGTTGGTTGTGGAGCCTGATTATATTTCTAATTCATAGGTCTCTGTTTTCAGCCATGTTTATACCCCATGAATACTTTAAACCCCGGAAGAATGTACACTCCTCCACATGGGTAAGTGTAGAGGGGGGGTTACCCCCTCTGCGGGGTCAGAGGTCATATTGCCTTGTGAATGTATATTGTTATTTCATTGTAAATCTGGACTGTTCATTATAAGGTCATAGATCTGACAATAGAATTTATGTTAGGATTTTTTTCCATAGAAGGCAACCCTCTTTTTTTATGAGGGAAATGTATTGCGGCTATGTATCATTGCGAATATAGTATTCCGAGAGAGGATACTGTGAGAGAAAGAAGAGGAAGTTACATCGGGTGTGTTGTAGGTTGTATCCCTTCATTTGTTGGATAATAATAAAGGAAGGATTTGGGAATTTCTCTAGTGGACGTAGACCACACTGGGTGAACCACGTATATATGTGTCTCTATTGTATTGTGTATCTTTTGTGTTTTATTTCCACATTTGGTTTATTTTATTGCTCCACAATCCTATTTTTCTAACAAGTGGTGGGGTCATGTTAGAAATAATAATATTCTTGGTCATATTTGTTGTTTTTATAGTTTGAAAAAAATTATCATTATTGCAATTTTCGTGTAAACCCTAATCTTGACATTACATGCAATAAAGCCTTTTATATGTACAAAATATATGATGTACTTGATGTTAATTGTTTGATGAAAACTTGAGCCAAATAAACATTGAAAACACCAGTAGTTAGCACATAACACATCCACGACAAATTGTTTGACTAAAGTTCTAAACCAAATCAACACTAAAACATAGCAACAATGACTATAAAGTCATAAAAATAGCAGTAAGGAGTACTTTACAGTGAGTTTTGAGCATGCCAACAAAGTGTTTGGAGAAAGGAATGAGACAACTATTCACTAAAACACAACAAAAATGAGTAAAAGGGGTTATTTTAGGGGTACTAAGGCAGATCATTGAACTATTTGACGAAACACATGAACCCAAAATCATTGAAATATAGTAGCAGAAGACATAAGTTGTATTAGCCATCTAAGATGGGATATTACAAGTGCCCATTGGGAATCCTTGTGTGCACCCTTTTCCATAGAAGAATGAAATAGGCAATATCATTGAAGAATCATTGGAAGTTGGAGTCATACATCCCCGGACCAACCCATACTCATCACTGACAGACATGGTATTAAAGAGGGAATGAAATTGGTGCATGTTTCCTAATTTACAAGGTCTTAAGAAGTTGACCATCAAGGAAACATTTCCCATCCTAGTTATTAATGATCTCTTGGATGAACTTCATAGTTTCAAGTTTTTTACTAAACTTGACCTTCATTCCAGATACCACTAAATACAAATGAAAGAGGAAGGAATCCCTAACATAACTTTCTGCACACATGAACTTCATTATTAATATTTATTGATTCCCTTTTTCCTTTTCAATGCCCCATCCACCTTTCAAACACTCATGAAAAAAAATTGGCCTTATCGATAGGATCCCTAGCTATTCCTAAAACATTCCAAATGTTCTTTGGGGGATTTAGAGATTGAATACTTGGATTGTATTGTAAGTCAATATGGATTATTAGTAAATTTGAATAAATTTTTCACTATAAAATATTGGCCCCTTCCCAAGATTATGAAGAGCATGCATGTGTTCTTAAGACCTACATGCTACTACAAGAAGTTTGTAAAACATTATGGAAAAATTGTTGCTCCTTTAACTTCACTGCTAAAAAATAATGTCTTTGTATGGAGTGAGGCCATTAAGCAGTCAATTTTATATATAAATGGTGCCATGTACACTACTATAGTATTAGTAATGTTGTACTTTACTAAGGCCTTTGTCCTAGAATGTGATTCCTTGGGCAGAGGTCTTGGAGAAGTATTGATGCAAGAAGGGTACCCCTTGTAATTCACCAATAGGTGGCTGTGTGGCTACAATTGATGTAAATAAATGTATGCGAAAGATATGATGTCCATCCTTCATGTAGTTGAGACCTAACACTCATATCTCACAGCAAGGTATTTCTATATCAATACGAACCATCATAGTTTGAAACATTTTCTACAACAAAGGTTATCATCACCAAAGTAGAATAATGGGTCGATGCTGGGGTATTATTATAAGATTATATATAATAAGGGTAAATAAAATTTGGTGGTTGATGCTTCATCTAGGAATTGAGGAGGATGGACCCATATTTACCTTATATTTACTCATTCAAGGTTGTCTTGAGGCAACACATTGAGAAAGGATGGAAAATGACACTATACTTAAACTCATCCAAAGGATTCACAAAGATCCAAACCTTAATAAAGGGTATACATGGTAGAAATATACATTGAGGTAAAAATGGAGAATTTTTTTGGTAAATAATTATACCTTAAAGCAAAGGGTCTTAGAGAAATTTCATTTATGAGTTGTAGTGGGTCACTTTATCTTTCACAAAACCTATGAAAAATATAAGCACTCAATTTTTTGGTAAGGCATGAAAAGAGATATCCATTACATTGTGGCAACCATTAAAACTTGTCAAAGAAACAAGGGTGAGACAATGAAGACGCTAAGGGCATTGCAACCACTATGAATCCCAACACATATATGGGCATACCTGGTTTCTGTTTCAAGTATAAGGGTTAAGGAACACTACATCATTCCTCTAATGGTGTTATGAGGTTTGAAAGAAGTATTAATGTTATTCTCTCTAAGGATTCCATCTATATTATCATTAACACCTTAAATGACTGGAAGGACTAATTTTGAGTTTCCTTTCCCATCCTTATCTCAAGTTTTTGTTTGATATTTTTGAATAATTTTCCTAATTTTTGCTTCCTTATAGCCATTCTTATTGAACACATGAATGAGGAGTTCTCACTCTGGGTGAACAAAATTATTGTTTGATATCTTGAGAGAGCTCATGGAAAGAGTTCTTATGACACCTAACATTTGAGACAAGTTATGTTTATCCTTCTTCACACACACACACACACACACACACACACACACACACACACACACACAC
>ML800720.1:159495-190144 GCA_009831015.1 Picea engelmannii
AGATTAGTATATCATCAAAAAATACTAACACAAATTTTCGAAGGAAGGGCTTGAAAATAGAATTCATCAACCCTTGGAATCTGGAAGGTGCATTTGTAAGGCCAAAAGGCATGACCAAAAATTCATAATGGCCTTCATGAGTTCGGAATGTTGTTTTTGGGATATCTTCTTCCTTCATTCTGATCTGATGATAATGGCCACTGGTCTGATCAAAATTGGATGTGCCAAGTGGAATTTATGGTAACTTCCCCACAACTTGCTGATTGTTGGCCTTTCCAAGACATCTCACTTGTATAGCATGCCCCACACAAAATAATTGATATAAAATTCTGAAAATCGTAACAGAAATAATATAGACTGTCTATGATCTAATAAATCCAGTCCCACTAAATTTGGATACTCTAGGAAGAAGTTATGATTGTTTTACCTGGAACGCTTTCTTGAGACTAGTAAATAGGACTAGTCAGATACCCTATCTTGCACAGGGTGTATCTACAAATTTAAGATGACCCAGAAGATAAAAATTTTAACACAGATACCTTACTATTTTTTGTGAATAGCCTCCAGATTTTAGGGTCTGAAACGTTACATAACATCTTTTATAGAGAAAATTCTGCAATGACTCAGTTCAGGATGATTCCAGAACCCTATCTTGTACAAGCTGTATCTTTGAAAGTATAAGGCCTCAGGAGATGAAATTGGAACCCAATGTACCTTTATCTGTCTACTAAATATCCTCCAAGTCGTTCCTTCTGAAACATTGTATAAAAAAAGTTATAGTGAAAATTCCAAGGTATCTCATATGTAGCAGCGAAACCCCAAGACCTTGAGCTCTGATACCATATGTTAAGAACCAAATATCAATATAACATACAAAAACCTCAGAAAAAGTACTCAACGCCTTGAAAAAGAGATAATTTTAGATAATAAGCCTCTTCGAGGGGGCAACCTCCTTTTACCCCACTTAAATTTTCAAGTACAAGATGATTCAAAATAAAATGTCTCCTTGGTATATATAGGAGACTAGGAGGTATAATTACAACTAATGGACTAAAGACGACATAAATAAAATAACATTACTAATATAATATTCCCCAATTAAGGGGTAATGAGCCAATATTAGGGATTAACACATTCGTTGGCGCAGGCCATTCCATAATATCCTTGACCTTTTATGGATCCACGATGATACATTCATCGGAGATGACATGCCCTAAGTAGTGAATCCTCGATTGATAAAATGAGCATTTGGAAAACTTCCCATACAATTTGTGCTCTCGAAGACACTGTAGTACCAAGCGCAAGTTCTCATCATGCTCCTTCGTCATCCGAGAGTAAATCAATATATCATCAATGAATACTTGGATAAACTTGTCCAAGTACTCGTGGAACACCCTATTCATCGAACTCATAAATACCCCTAGGGCATTTGTCAGTCCAAACGGTAAAACAATAAATTCGTAATGTCCAAACCTCATCTTAAAGGTAGTCTTACGGAAATCATCCTCCTTGATCCATAACTGGTGATACCCTGATCACAAATCGATCTTTGAGAAAACTGTCGCACCCTTCATTTGATCAAACAGATCATCTATCCTTGGCAACGGATACTGATTCTTGATCGTTGCCTTATTCAATTGACGATAATCAATGTAGAGCCTCCATGACCCATCATTCTTTCATATGAAAATAACAAGTGCACCCCACGGTGACACACTTGGATGTATCCAGGTCCAACAATTCTTTCAGTTGCATTCTCAACTCCTGTAAATCCAGGGTCGAAATCCGATAAGTCATTCTCGCTATTGGTTCAGTCCCCAGTTTTAGGACCATAGTAAAATCCAACTCCCTCTCCGGTGACATCCTAGGTAACTCCTCTGGGAAGACGTCCACAAACTCTCTCGCCATAGGAAGGTGTTCTAGACCTTCCAATACTCCCTTCTCATTTAGCCATGATGCGACTTCCCTCTTTCTCGTGGAATCGAAGTGAAAATTTGGATCGAAAAGGTGTAGAGGGTGGTTTGGTTATTCCACTAGAGCTCACAATTGCAAAAGTTGTGCAGGGCGAAAACGAACTAGATGAATCCATGGTGCAGGTTGTTCAAAAGAGGATGGAGCGACGAGACATCCTCCTCCATTAACTCCCTAATCTTGAATTCCTGCAACTCTAGACTTCTCACGCGAGGGAGAGGTCCCTTGTCATGAGAATGGCGGTTGGGGCCAGCTCCCATTATTAATGTTGAGGGGATGAGGGTTGGCCTACCACATTTAAGGCCAGGCCTGGCTTCGTTCCAGGTGTCTGGTATGCTCGACGTGGCACCCCATCTGGGGCATAACAACATAGAGTATTAATATAAGTTTAAGGGTTATAATTCATAACACGATAAGAAATTTTTCTTAATTAAGATGCAATAAGGATTAAGTTATACTAAGGGCTATAGTTCATAACAACATAGAGTATTAATATAAGTTTAAATTTTATAGTTCATAACAAGATAGAGTATTGATATAAGTTAACATAGTACTTTGGTTAAAAAAGGTTTAATAGTTGTTATGGAGGAAGAGGGGATACTTATTAAAAACATATTTGAATAAGGGATAAGTTGTATGAATTAAGTAAGAATATTAAATAATGAAAGGGTTATTTAATATAAAGGATAAAGGGTAATATTAGAGAGTTAATATCACAATATAAATTTAAGAGATTAATGATCACACTATGATTAGTGTGATTATTATTATTATTATTATTATTATTGATTCTAGTTGTGTTGATTCTTTGTTGTAGTACTGGGATCCAATTAATTCTCACTTCTCAACTATTTTCTTTACTCATATTTTAAGGATGTTTAACAATCTCAATGGGTTCTCTAAATTTACATTTAGAGTAGTTATTCACCTTAATAGGAACTCTTATTTACTGAATACATCACCGATGTTTAACATTGTGGGGTTGTTTAATGAAATTGAAGGTGTAGAAATGATCAAGAATGATGTTGTCTTCCTGTTCCTTGCTTCTTAAATTAAAAGAACCCTCTGTTTCTCCAATGTATGATTTCTTATAGTAGTGCGAGATCTCATAGACACCTTTGTATTTACAAGGATCAATAGGGTCTTTAACCAATTCATCATTTGTTAGGGTCCTATCTTGACATACATTAGGCTACCTAAGAGTTAGTGAATTGATGTATGTGGTGATCCTCTTTAAATAAGGCCCATTAGATAGTAGTTGATAGTTATTTAATGTAAAAGAGTCATATTTATTAAATAAGTTCCACTAGGTAGTTGGTACTCATTAATGATGGGACCACAAGTTGTTAGTGTATTGCTATTGAAAATCTATTTAAAGAGCTAGGAGGTTGTGGAATGTTTTATCAAGTATTGTTGTATTTGGATCTTTTCTCAGAAAAAGGTTGCCCCACCATAAGAGGCAAGTGAATATTGCTTCCTTTCTTCTTATTACCATAATAGAAAGGTGTATTTCACATTTTCATCTCATTTATATCATGTGTATATTTTTTTGCATTTATAATCTCTTTATACCTAGTTTGTCTTTCAAGTCTAAGACTTGAGAAACACTACAAGTGGTATTAGAACTATTTTCTAAGCCAACATGCCTATGGACATTTAGCAATTTTTTTATGGCTAGAGATATGTTTTAATGTTTATAAATATCATAAAGATCTATGGTTCGATGGTTAAACCTATGGTCAAGGAAAAATACACGTAGAAAATACAAGCCATGTTAGCTACTTGGACACCCTTGTAACCTTTGTTGGTACTCCTTCAAGTAGTACCATATTGAACATCACATGTATATGGAATTAATTTCCACGTACCCTAGGGTATATTAGAATCCCTTTAAGTGCAATTGAAAATAGCCTTAGATAAACCTATGACTGTCCTGTTGCTATAGTGCGTTGGGAACAACACTTGGGGTTTTCACTCTTACGTACCAAGGAATTAGGTAGTATAGTTAAGGGCATGATCTATCCTCCTTAGTTAGTTTTTTGAAAGATTCAATCAAGTAGTATTGTTGGAAACCCTTCGGTATAAGAGAGACCTATCACACTTGAAACTCCTTTGTCCTTAGGACCTTGCCCACCCTATCCTTTGCAAATTGCCAACGAAATTCCTACATCTTTGCATCTAGAAGGAATTTGGGAATTTCGTCAGTATAGTAATGCTTAACTAAGAGCAATATTGCCACCATTGTGGGAGACCTATCTCAAAAGATTCCTTGCATTATGTTGATCATGGTGGTACACCTCTATGGAACCCTTTTTTTGTGTACCCACACTGCAGTTGTTGGTGATACATCCCAAAAGACTCTCTTATAGCTCTTGAACATATTAATATAAGTCAAGAATAGCATGTCACATGACATCTTAAGTGGTCCCATGGCCCATAATCGTAACATGGAAACCAATGAATACCTACACACTAAGTACCAAAATATTTCAAAATCACTTGATCACATTCAGGAAAAGATTAATCACCAGAATGTTGATATCTCCTCATAGGTTTCTCAATAGATTTGCCAACACCTTGCAAACAATAAGGAGGATCTCAAAGAATTGATGGGATTTCTATTGGACTCTAGAAAAGATAAGGGTCTAGAACACCACATGGATCTACACACAGGGGAATCTACAATAGATGAAGAGAAACACCCTAATACATTCTTTCAGGGTAACCATAGTCATCACACACCCTTTCACAATCACAATTCATGACATCACTTTCCAAAATCGGACATGAACAAGTTTGATGATTTTGATCCATCTAGTTAGGTTACTCAAATGGAGCATTGTTTCTCTCTCTGTGGAATTATTGATGACCTATATAAACTTAAAGTGGGTGTATTATATTTGGATTCAAAACACTGACAATTGTATAAAAAATATTATGGAGCCTACATTGATTGGACCCAATTTGTGAAGGCCATTTATGTTTGTTTTGAATGAGACACTCGTTATCTAGCATGATTGATAAAATTATGCCAAATAGACACAATTATTGAATTTTTTACATCCTTTGATCATTTGTCAATCCACATAGAGGACATATCCCATTCATTTTTTAAGATTTTTTTCATTAGAGGTATCAAGGAGGTATTAGCGCAAAAGTCACGATGCAACACCTAGTCACATGGTTGGAAGCTTGTGAAAGAGATAAATAAGTCAAGATAGTGATCAATGGCCAAACCAAAACAAATGCATTCACTAATTACCCTAACCCTCGTGTGCCACATACCATTATCCCATCCACTTCTCAACCATTGAGAAACAATAATTTTTCCCAGTAAGAGATTGCAAATTCCAATGCCTTGAACTTTTCTATAATTGTGATAAGTGGTATTTCAAAGGGAAAAAATGTAAAGAATAAAACTTATTTGAATTGATGTATCCCACAAGACTACTCTAAAGACATCCCAAACAAAGACACCCAAACACTAGCATTGGATGACACAACCCCTCCCATAGAAGAAGAAACCATCTTACAAGCCCATTGCAAGAAACCCCAAATTTATATCCAGGACTTATTAGGTTTTTTGGCACTTGAAACTTTGAAGTCTATTTGTTACATCAAGAACCACAAAGAAATTGTTTTGATCGATAGTGGAAAAACCCATATTTGTTTCATAGGAGAGTGGTCGAAGAAACCCATTATTATATCCATGAGATACCTAATTTTCAAATTATGATAATATGAAAAAATGCAGGTCAATGTGAAAATATGAAACTTTAAATGGGTCAGTCTAATCTAAAATATCAGTGCATGTTTGCTATTGAAATGGGTGGTTGTGATGTAGTTCTTGGGGAAAAATGGTTACGTACTTTGGGACTTGTCAACATATATTTCGAGGATTTATAAATGATCTTCACTAAGGATGGGCAAAAAAATACCCTTAAGGGTCTTACATATGGTTCCCCTAAAATTATTACTTCTCAGCATATGGAAAAGTTATCGAAGCCTAGGAAAGTTAGGGATTATTGCACAGTTCAATTCCATACAAGTGGTGGACACACCCCCATAGGAGATTCATGCTAATTTGCAGTTGTTCCTCGCTAAACATCAATAGGTATTTTAAACACCTAAGGGATTACCACCTTCAGTTGGGGAGTATGACCATGGTATTCCCTTGATTCTATGTATTCAAGTACTATAATTTCACCATTTTCAGATTTGTTTTCTCTCTAATTGGAGATGAATTTATGGATTTGTGTCACCCTAATCAGAGGGGTAATTGGATGTTACCAATGAGATAAATGGTTTTAGAGGATTTATATGATTGTTTCTAAGGTCTGCTTATCATTTTTCATCATTAGGATCACTCCTGCGCAGTGAGATTTCAATTCCAATTCATTTTGACCATTCCCGTAATTCGGGAGTATTATTGAGCATTATATAATGGATTTCACTAAGGTTTTCATTTTAATAAATTATCTAAGAGTTGCACCAAGTAGTGTAATATCTTGTTGGAACCGAGAGGAAAATATCTAAATGTTGAGATGATGAAAAAGTGACTTTCAGTGCCTAGAAATGCTTTAAAGTCAAATAAATTACTTTTTGGAGTGAAAAGGTTTAATAAATTAATAAAGTGATTTTAGAGGAAATACTAAAGATTGATTAAAAAGTCACTTGATGGGAAGACAATTAAATGGGGTATAAAGGAGAATTGAGAGCTCATTCTCTCATTATGCATGATTAAACTTGGATTTTGGAGAGCTCTTGTGGCTTTTGTTGGGGTTTTCGAGCCAAACCCTTGTTGATAATTGGTTTTGGTGGTGAAGCATTCCACCCTAGCTCATTGGTTGGAGAAATCACTCTGGTTTCTCATAGTTTTTCATTGCAGAACAAATATCTATCATTCTTGCTAAGTTGTGTGGACATTGCAGAGTTTTGGGGGTATTTGTGAGGGCCAAACCCTCATCTTCATTTTATAGTAGCCCAATAATAAAGGATGAATCTTCATTCTTAGTTAGTTGATAGTTTAAAAGAGGGTGGAATCTCCATTATTGTATCGTGGGAAAGGAGGTCGTACCTTTAATCATCTTGTGAGAGATTCATGGTACTCTCCATGAGGTTGTCTTATTTATTTACAACTCAAGCTTTCTAGCAAAGGAGTTGTACCATGGTTTACATATTGTGGAAGGCAGAGGAAAGGGGATTGTTTTCAATGGAGATGATATGTCGTTCTACTCATCAACCCTTCTCAACATTTCTTTCCATTCAAATATTTTTCAATTTTTCTAAAAAGGGGGATCGATCTAGAGTTTAGATGCAACCCAAGCATGATAATTGATAGGTAAAAAATAATAGGAATTCCAGCTTGTATTTACTAAGATTTTACCACTAGTAGAGATTAAATAAAGAGGTTTCATGTGAAAAAAATATTGTCCAAGAGTGGTGGGTTCAGGTCATAAATAATAATACTCTTGATTATATTTCTTGATCATTTGTTGTTGTTACAGTTTGAACAAAATTGTCATAATTATTGCAATTTTCATGTAAACCCTAATCCTGACTTTACATGCAACAAAGCCTTTTATTTGTACTAAATATGTGATGTACTTGTTGTTAATTGTTTGATGAAAAACTTGAACCAAACAAACATTGAAAACACTAGCAGTTAGCACATAACACATCCACAACAAATTGTTTGACTAAAGTGATAAAACAAATCAGCACTAAAACATACCAGGAATGACCATAAAATCATAATAGCAACAGTAAGGAGTAATTTACAGTGAGTTTTGACCATTCCAACTTAGTGTTTGACAAAAGGCATGAGCCATCAATTCACTAAAACACAACAAGAGTGAGTAAAAGGGATTATTTCATGGGTACTAAGGCACCGTAGTGAACTGTTTGACGAAACACCTAAACCAAAGATCAGTAAAATATAGCAGTAGAAAACATAAGTTATATCAACCATCTAAGAGGGGATATTACAATGGTATCATAGTTGTGCATCCTCCCATATTGAGGGGGGAAACAATGGAAATATGTATTCAGATTGTTAGCAATAAGTCACCAACACTTATACTTTCCTATTTACAACAGTGGTAACTTGGTAACAAGGATTGCATTCATGGCTTAGGAAATATGAAGATAAATCACAAGCTCATGGAAGAATTTTGGCAAACCTCTCAAGAAAATTAAAAGAATATATCAAGATTGTTAGAGCACCATGAGTTCTTGGAGAATCACTTATCAATTTGGAAGAAGAATGAAGGGTTTTCATATTATTTTATGGAGTATGAGGCTCTTGGTGAGGAGTTTCACGCAACCATGTCATTACAAGACTTTTGCCCCATCAAATATGAAGTGATTGATGACGTGGATGCCTCATCTCATGAGGGAAGTTTGAAAGAACCCTGAGATGAATTCTTATAAGTGCATGCATCTAGTGATGTCGAGGAGGTGTGAAATGAGGTTGAAAAAACATCATCCTCCGATAGATCATTAGACTTGTCCTATGATGCTCATAACACCAGAACATTTGATGGATAGGTTGAGAGTACATATGATGATTATGATGACTATGATGGGATTTTTTTGGGGTCAAGTTTGATGCATTCTTCATCATCCAAAGTAGAGACTCAATCATCTATTGAAGCCATAACATAGGAGGATGTTAGTGGTACTCATGATTTGAGGGAAGGGACTCTTGTGATGGTCAATCACAAGAAGCATTCATCATTGCATGAGATTGAAGATATGTATGATTCATAAATTTATGATTATACATAGTTTTCATCATGGGTATCATGAGCCACCCTTTTTGGAGAGCCCATTGAAGGCTCAATTCATAGGCACATATTAGATAGATGAACATATACCTTGTGGACAAAACAATAGGGAAATGTATGCATCCATCGATTGTGGGAATGGATATATTACAAATGTGGACACATCAATTTGGGATCCAAGTTCACATGGCACTATTGAATCGAATGCACATGATAATATTAAAGGGGAGAGGAATGATACATTGGTATACAGTGGTATACAGTGATATATAGTGGTGATGCAAATATTGTTATTGATAATCCATGTGCGGAGACAAATTCTTGTGAGGACAATGTGTTAGGTCATAACGTTGTCCCATCCTTTTTTCTTGAGGATTGTATGGTGAGGTATGCTAATCATTTTTCTTTTGGCCCACATACGCATGATAAAGTTTTTGGAGAGATTCTTCCAGGGAGACCTCCTGACATAGGCTTCGAGTATACCATTGAGTTTGGTTTACCTAAGATCAATGAGTTTATGGATGAGCTTCATGGTGCAATTAAAATTCTTGAGATTGACTTGTGTTCAGGATACCATTAGATAATGATGAGAGAGAAGGTTGTGCGGGTATATCAAGAGAATATCCAAGCAACATGGGATTGGCTCACAAGGATTTCATCTGATTGGAAGTCTCATATCCTAATGGAATATTAAAGTAATAGGCTTTCTTGTGAGTTAATGGATGGCCACATTCAAGATGATAGGTACAAAGTGGTGGATGACATTATCTACTATAGATATTGCATATATTTAGTCTTTGAGTCCACTCTTAGGGAGAAATCATGAGGGCTATACATGATACACCTTTGGCCATACACCCTGTATACTTCAGAACTTACTGGTAGATCACAGAGAGGTTCTCATGGAAGGGCCTCAAGGACGATGTGTTGTGACATGTAAGGTAGTATATGATGTGTCATAAAAAAAATTCAAAGCATACTCATCCTACAATATTATTGCAACCTTTAGTCATTCCATATCAAAATTGGGAGAGTGTGTCAATAGATTTCATCACAGGTCTATTGATGGTGCATGGCAGGGATTTCATTTATGTAGTTGCTGATTGGTTCACCCAATTCTAGAATTTCTTAGCGATTTCATTAAAGTATGGTGAACCACAAGTGGCAGAGTTGTTTTTCAGTGAGGTGTTTATACTCCATGGGTTGCCTCAGTACATTGTCAGTGATTTGGAAAATATATTTCTCGGTACTTTTTGGCAGGAGATGTTCAAATTAGCATCCACAAGGTTGACTCCTAGTACCTCGTTTCGACCAAATAGTTGCATACAAAAACATGAATCTAATACTTGGATTAATTTGATTCCAATGGTTATTAATTTAATAGGTGTTGGGGATGGTGGAATTCTCATTTGGTTGTGGGATCCAGGAATTCATGTTATTAGTAGATTGTTTCAAATTGTGATGATAAGTGGAAGAGTTGCGACAATGATTGGTTTGTTTCATTTTTGGAATGTCATGAGAGGATATGTTGACACTTATTCTATATGACAGAACAATTTTTCTCTGTCGATACGCAGAATCAAGTCTGGTAGTGGATTTGCAGACTTGGACTTCACTGAGACGCTTTTGCAAGATATGATTCATTGTAGTGGATTCATCCCTTATAGGTATTTCAGTTTGGGATTCTAGGAGAGGAGAATGTAGTCTGGGAACAACGGTCATACCATTATGATCAGAGTGGCGCAACATCAACATGGTGGTTCCTTTCTGAGACTAGCATGGGACTCTGGGATTACATGGTTTGGTAGCTCATCTACTGATCAAGAGGGGAGATCCATTTTTTATTTCCAAGAGTTTACTCCTATGGTGTGTTGGGTTGGTTTCTTAGAAGAGAAATTATCTTAGGGGTTGACTAAGTTTTTGGAGTATCTGATTGATGCAATTATCAGTAGTATTCAAGAGGCTTCTTGTGTTAGTACCTTGTAGGATAATGCTTTGAGAAAAGGGTACTTCATATATTATAGGTTGATTTGGGACCCTAGAATCATTCTCAGTTTCAGTTTTTTTCATCCTATTGACTATATGGTTGTGATGGCATCGCTTGAGGAGAAGCAATCTTTGGTATGGGAAGACTGTAATGTCCCCATTTTCCTATTCCCTTGCTCTGTAGTTGGAGATGACTTTATGGGTTTGTGTCATCCTGATAAGAGCGTAATTGGGTCTTACTAGTTATATCAAGGGGTTTATATGTGTTATATGATTCTTTCGTAAGTCCAATTATCATCTTTCATCACTGGTATCATTCCTACACAGACAGATTTCGATTATGTTGTATTTCGATCATTCTCATAATTCGAGAGTATTATTGATTATTTAATGGATTTCACTATGGTTGTCATTTAATAAATGATATAAGTGGGGCACCTTAGTGTAATAGCTTGTTGGAAATGGGAGGAAAAACTCTAAATGTTGAGATGATGAAAAAGTGACTTACAATGCCTAGAATTACTTTAAATTCAAATAAATCATTTTTTGGAGTAAAAAGGTTTAATAAATTAATAAAGTGATTTTAGAGGAAATAGTAAAGATTGATTAAAATGTCACTTTATGGGAGTAAAAAGGTTTAATAAATTAATAAAGTGATTTTAGAGGAAATACTAAAGATTGATTAAAATGTCACTTGAGGGGAAAAAGGGTAAATGGGGTATAAAGGAGAATTAGGAGCTCATTCTCTCATTGTGCATGATTATTATTCTAAACTTGGATTTTGGAGAGCTCTTATATCTTTTTTGGGGGTTTTGGAGGAAAACACTTGTTGATAATTGGTTTTTTATGGTGAAATATTCCATCTTAGTTGATTGGTTGGAGAAATCACTCAGGTTTCTAACAGGTTTTCATTGCAGAAGAAAGATATATCATTCTTGTTGAGTTGTGTCGATATTGCATATTTTTGGGGGTATTTATGAGGGAAAAACCCTCATCTTCAGTTTATGGAAGCTCTAGAGAATCCAAATAAAGAAGGCCGAATATTCATTCTCATTTAGTGGGTTATTTAAAAGATGAACAAATTTCCATTATCAGCTCGTGGGTAAGGAGGTCGTACCTTTAATCAAATTTTGGGAAATTTGTGGCACTCTCCAAGAGGATGTCTTATTTATTTACAGTTCAGATTATCTAATATAGGATTTATGCCATTTTTTACAGATTTTGGAAGGCAAGGTAAAGGGTACAATTTCCAAGGGAAACAATCTGTTATTCTATGCATCAACCCTTCTCAACATTTCATGCCATTCATGTGTTGTTCAATGTGTCTAAAAAGGGCGATTGATCGGGTTTTTAGAGGAATCCCAAGCATGATAATTGGTAGATCATAAATAATAGGAATTATATATCATATTTGTTGAGCTTTTACCATTGTTAGAGATTAAATGAAGAGGCTTTTTCTGTTCAATAAATATTGTACAAGAGTGGTGTTGGTTGTGGAGCCTGATTATCTTCTTGATTTAGAGGTCTCTATTTTCAACCATGTTTATACCCCATGAATACTTCACACCCTAGAATAATGTACACTCCTCCACGCTGGGGAATGCAGAGGGGGGTTACCCCCTCTGCGGGGTCCGGGGTCATATTTCCTTGTAAATGTATATTGTAATTTCATTGTAAGTACGGATGGTTCATTATAAGGTCGCATATCTGATGGTAGAAGTTATGTTAGGTTTTTTATCCCTAGAAGGAAACCCTTTTTTTATGAGGGAAATGTATTGCAGCTATGTATCATTGCGAATATTGTATTTTGAGAGAGGAGACTGTGAAATAAATAAGAGGAAGTTACAATGGGTGTGTTGTAGGTTGTATATATTCATTTGTTGGATAATAATAAATGAAGGAACTAGAAATTTATCTAGTGGATGTAGCCCACACTGGGTGAACCAAGTATATCTGTGTCTCTATTGTATTGTGTATCTTCTATGTTTTATTTCCACATTTGTTTTATTTTATTGCTCCGTGATCCTGTTTTTATAAAAACTAGTATCAGAGCAAAAGGTAACTCGCAAGAAAGGAGGGTTCCTAGTTTGAGTGGGAGCAATGGAGGAATATGGAAAGTTTAGGGTCGAGAAATTTAATGGCCAAAACTACCAATTATGGAAAATGAAGATGGAAGATTATTTATATCAGAAGGTTCTATTCCTACCATTGGGTGGAATAGAAAAGAAGCCGACGACCATGAAGGACGAAGAATGGGAGGTTCTTAACAAAAAGGCACTAGGAACGATATGACTGAGCCTGGAAACGTCCGTGGCTTTCAATATTTCGAAATAAAAGACAACGTGATGCAGACCCCCCTTCTCCCCTCATGGATGCACGATCTCCCGGTCTAGGATCGTTCAAATCAAGGAGTCAGATCAATTCTTCAGGCATTTATTAGACCTCAATCAATCTACATAGGTCCCCTTTCCTTCCAAGTGTAGGTTTTGTCAGACTTGTTGGCCCTTGGGTATGGAAGAAAGCGAATATCAAGGAAGAAAAGGGAGAATGTGAACTGCGCGGAAGACACAACGACTGTTATTGGGTCTAAGTGAACAAAAGAGAAGAAAAGATGGATTGAAGCCCGAGAAAGAAAGTCATTGGACGAGGAGATCAGGGATGACATATAAGCAAGGAAGAAGGATCATGGATAACTCAGCAAGTGGAAAAATCCACCGTTGGATGCTTTGGAGCACCGTGTGAGAAGAAAGGAAAGACATGCTAGCGAAGCCCTGAAAATATGGGTCAAGTTGACCTAGGGTTTTTGACACCTAGGTTTCAGCCTAAGGTTGTCGGTGAGCTATTGTAATGTATAAATAAAGGTCATGAGGACCTAGTTTGGGTTGGTAAATGGGGGTTGGTATGATATTGCTATTCATCTGGTTGTATTGTTGATGTGAGTGAGTATTGTATCGAGAGAGAGAAGCGTTGAAAGTGAGAGCCTTCTGGTATTGTAAGATATTCAGCTGGGTGCGAAGATCAACCCTACTGCTGGGTGCATAGGGAAGGGAGTGGAAGAGAGGAGAAGAGAAGAGATCTACTAGCCAAGAGCACAGACAAGAACTGTATGCTTTACCTTAATATATTATAGCACAGTTCTGTGGATGTAGCCCTAGAGAGAGGGTGAACCACGTACATCTTGTGTTGTGTGTGATTGGTATTTTATCTCTGTCATTGATATACTATGATTTCATTACTGATTTAAATCTAATAAGTAGATGTGCAGAATAGATCTAAGCTGATAAGTGGTATATGAACGTTGTACTGTTCTGGTATGAGATCTTCTTGACATTTCCTTTAGTTGTAGACATCTCTGTCCTACAACCCCCTCATAACTTATTGGGGTGAGACTGCATCTGCTTCGCAGGTGTTGTCGAAAGGGCTAGTAGTTAGGGCTTGTTGGTGTGCTCTTGGAGATGAACCCTAGGTTTTCCCCTGTGCCAACAAATGGTTCTGCTGCTGGGACTGGAATCTTCTTGAGGGAATGTTAAGGTGGTTTCCATCGAAGACAAAGATTCAAAAGTGGATATAATATCAAGAGAAGGACTTCGATGAAGCCCATAACAAGAACCCTAATCTTATCTCAAAGGACTGGTTGGAAAAATATATCTTTACCGATATACACGAGATCTTCTTTGGAGGAATCCATCAGGAGCTATATGAGTGGCTAGCTAGATTAGAAGACACCTAGTTCGAGATCCTATATAGACCTCTTGTGGTTTGGACGTCATAGATGATCAAGAAGGTCAAGAGAGTTGATAACACCATATTGTGAGCATTAGATCACTGGTTTGATAGTACGATTGGAGGGTACATCACAGAGTTTGTTGTTGATAGAGTAGAATCATATAGCCAAGCTAAGAGATATTTTTTCAAGGGACCTCGAGGGGAATTTTTGCATTTTCTAAAGCTGAGAATCAAGATTCTATTGCATGAGAAGAATATCTTGAAGATACAATAGATTGGTCGGATCAATAAAGGCTAATGTTCAAAAATTCGGATAGTGAAAGTGATACAGAAGCTGGACATACGTGCAGTGGGAGAGTGTTCCGAGAAGTCCACCTTGCAAACCTATTTAAGAAGAACTACAGGGAGGAAGGATTCTACAGTGGAGAAGAAGTAGAACTGACAGACGATGAACATTCAGAACCCACTAGGGTAGAGGAAGGGAAAGTTGAAGAGCTTCACCGGGAAGAACCTAAAACCTCAGAAACTGCACAGACCATCGAAGTAAGTATTGTTATCCTTCCCATTGATTCAGTATTAATAAACTAGAGTAATCCCAGTCACCAGAGTGTCTAGATCACTTTCAATAGTAGTCCACCACATATTCAGTCAGGAAGCCTAGGAAGATCTATGGCAGATGAGATGAGACTCCCTATCTTTAGGGTAGATGGATCTAAAGATCTTGATCAACACTGGTTCCTATGTGAAGCTGTATGGAACATTAAGAATGTCATAGATGAAGCTATCAAAAGAACTCAGCTCAATACAACTCTCAGATATCGCGCACTGAGTTGGTACATGAAACTTGTCCAAGGACTTGCACAACCTAAGACATTGAATCAGAATGTGTTGATTGCAGAATTCAAGAAACCTAAGTCAGAATCCCAATGTATCACAGAGCTGAAAGAGATCAAGCATAAGGTGGTTGAACCTATTTGGGAGTTCGATCATAGATTCAAGACATTAACATGTCGATTGACTTTTCAGATCCCAGACAAACAGAATAAGGAATGGTTCATTGTTGCTCTTCTAACACACATCAGAGTTCCCCTGATGCAATAGAAGATTGCTTCGCAAGATGAGGCGTTGGAGATCGACATGAAGCTAGAATCAATCCCTATGGGAGAATCCAGCTCAGGTATGAGCCATATCTTGAGTCAGTTAACTAGTTTGTCTCTACAGGTCGAAGATATGAAGAAAGACAAGGGAAAAGATAAAAGAGAAGACATCTAGTGTGTCAGATGCAGATCAGAAGGCCATGAAAAGGAACACTATCCCCTATTCAATGAATACTTCACTTCTAGAGCCCCGAGCCCATTGGAGAAAGTCACCTTGCCCTGGTGCGAGGTATGCAGAAACATACATCGTCTTGGTGAGTGCTACTACATGCAAAAGTATGTTCAAACACATACAAATTTGTACTGTACATTTTGTAAGTCTGTAGGACATGATGATAGGGATTGTAGGGCTTACGATCTCTTGCATGAAAGGTTGAGAGACATATATAAGATTCAAGGCGAAGACAGCAAGAAGGAAACACTACGCAATATAACTCTCCTGGGAAAGGAAACTTCAATCCTCGTGGTGGATTCATAGGAAGAGGACGAGGAGGAGGAATGAGTCGAGGCCGAGGACAGATCATTTTTTATAACTGTGCACAACCAGGACACCTTGCAAGGGATTGTCAGAACCCTTGTACCACTTGCAGCTACTGCAGCTCGTTTGACCATGTTATAGAAGATTGCCCTGTGCTACTGGCTAAGCTTCAAGAAAGACGAGGACCTCAGCAGAATCCGCAAGTGAAAATGATTTATGTTGAACCTCGCAGAGAAGACCCTAGAGTCACTATTATAACCAGAGGAGGCATTGTTACAGGAGAATACTGACTGAACCACAGAAAGACTACAGAAGATTTAGGAATCAGGGAAGATGCATAGAAGACCCAAACTTTTGATGCAAACAGTTTACCCTCCAAGGTATTCATCAACCTTGAGGTTTCCCTTGAGTTTTCATCACTCTGGTGCACCCTCCTATCACATTCTTTTCTGACTCAACAAAGTTCATATGCGCACTCCTTGCGCTAGCTACAGAACCTCCAATGTTCTGTTGTGCACTCCTTTCACAACCTAAAGAACCCATAATGACATTTCGAATTCAAAAAAGATAAATAAATCTATCTTCCTACTGTAGATGAAACTTGTCACATACATCTACATCATACATAAACACGCACAAATAACATTCATCATATACATATAAACGCATAGAAATTTCATATGCAGGAAAACTACTTTGTTCCTATTAAGATGAATATATGTTTACAAATATGTATAGATATTAGACCATCAAAAAGTCTCAATTCTTCCTCCTACTCATATCTCCTACTAATCTGCAATTACCATCATATCCAGTAACCTAATCTCCAGTAGCCTCATTTGGGCATACAATTTATCTACGTATACGAGAAGGTTCCTAGGTTTCCCTCCAACTACCTATATTCTTAGAAGAATCTAACTACCCCTTAAGCACCGTTACATTAAATTCTAGGAGTTAAACTCTTAGATCATTCATGATCATTCAATCCCAAGCATTTTGATCTTCTTCAGTTTTCAATCAACTCAAGAAATATTTACAGGAAATGCCAATGTTTCATATTCCGAAATGATTCAAAGGCACACTAAGGTGGCGAGTTGTCTCTCCATGTCTACTTTCTGATGATTCTCCTGCATCAAATGAAGGAGCTGATGGATGCATTGGATAAATTGTATGAAAAAACCTCAACATCCAATAAGGTATTTCTTAGAATGAAGAAATTATTTAATATGAATATGTCAGAAGGTGGGTCTATTGCAGATTAATTGAATGAATTTAATACTGTTGCTAATCAACTAAGTTCTATAAAAGTGGACTTTGATGATGAGGTTAGGGCTCTTCTAATCTTGTGCTCATTTCCAGGAAGCTAGAACATCTTGGTCATGGTTGTAAGTAACTCTTTCTCTGGTTCAAACACTTTAAAATTTGATGATGTTGTTGGTGTTATCCTTAGTGAGGAAATGCGACGAAAAAGCACAGGTGAGACATTAGGTAATGCATTGAACATGGAGAAAAGGGGAAGACAAATAGATAGAGGAAAGGGCTCAGGGAACTGCGGGAATTCTAGGAAGGGCAGATCCAAATCCATATTTGGAAAGATAGAGTGTTGGAATTGTGGGAAGAAAGGACATATGAAGAAAGATTGCAGAGCTCCAAAGAAACAAAGAGATGGACAACATGAGAAAAATCAGGAAGCAAATGTAACAGGTGATGTGTTACAAGATGCTTTTATTCTTTCCGTAGACAATATTTTTGAGTATTGGGTAGTAGATTCAGGGGCTTCATTTCATGCCACACCCCATAGGAAACATTTTCTAGATTATGTTCAACGTGATTTTGGACAGGTTTATTTGGGTGATGATGCACCATGCAAAATTGTTGGAATGGGAAAGGTAAAAATAAAGCAAAGCAATGGAAACCAATGGTTGTTGAAAGAGGTAAGAAATGTTCCATATATAAGGAAAAATGTGATTTCAATAGGGTAGTTGGAAATTGAAGGTTGTATATCCATATTTACAGATAAGGTGTGGAAGGTCACCAAAGGATCATTAGTGATAGCAAAAGGAGAGAAGGTAGGTACATTGTATTTATGTATTGGTAATATTGACTCTTCTATCTCTTTAGCTTCTACAGGAATGGATACAACACTGTGGAATCATAGGCTTGGACACATTAGTGATAATGGGATGCAGATACTTCACAAAATAAATTTGTTTCCAAATCTTAAACAAATTGATTTGGATTTCTGTGAGCATTGTGTTTATGGAAAACATAAGAGAGTCAGATTTCTCAGAGTCAGAAAACAAAAGAAGAGTGAAAGGTTAGATCTTGTGCATACAGATGTATGGGGACCATCTCAGGTATCATCTCTTGGTGGCTCTTGTTATTATGTTACTTTTATTGATGATGAAACTAGAAAAGCTTGGGTTTATTGCATTCGACAAAAATATGATGTTTTTGATACTTTTAAGAAATGGAAAGCTTTGGTTGAGAATGAGACATGAAAAAGGTTGAAGTGTCTTAGATCAAACAATGGAGGTGAATATTGTAGCAATGAGTTTGATTATTATTGTTCATACCATGGGATTTGTCAAGAGAAGACAGTTCCAGGAACACCACAAGAAAATGGTGTGTCAGAAAGGATGAACATGACAATCATGGAGCGTGCAAGGAGTATGAGATTGCATGTTTCTTTTCCCTTACAGTTATGGGCAAATGTTGTAGATATTATTGTTTACTTAATAAATAGAGGACCTTCAAGATATTTGGATGGTGGAATTCTAGAGGAGGCATGGACAAGTAAAAATGTAAAGTATTCTTTTTTGAAGACTTTCGGCTGTGAATCATTTGTCCATATTAATAAAGAAAATAGAAAAAGTCTTGACAAAATCCAAGAAGTGTACCTTTATTGGATACAGTGTTAATGATTTTGGTTATCGCTTATGGGATTATGAAAATAACAAAATCATTAGGAGTAGATATGTCATATTCAATGAGAAGGTCATGTACAAAGATCAATTGCAAGGAAAGATACAAGAAAAAGAAAAAACAAAATACACAGTGCTCGATGAGATCACTAAAAAATAAATTCCAAAGGAACCAGAAAATCAAAAGGTAGAACAACAGGAGAAACAGATACCTCAAACTCCTCCAAGTGTTGTTAGAAGATCTACCAGGTTAAGTAGACCCCTTGAATGATACTCTCCTTCATTGTATTATTTATTATTGACTTATTCTGGTGAACCAGAATGTTATGAAGAGGCAATGCAGGTAGACACCAAAAAGAAGTGGGAGCAAGGAATGAAAGAGGAAATGGATTCCCTGGTAAATAACCAGACTTGGGATTCGGTTTAGTTTCCTGCAGTAAAAAGAGCATTACAGAATAAATGGGTTTATAAGTTGAAGGAAGAAGATGGAGGGAAAAAATGGTACAAGGCTAGACTTGTTGTAAATGGGTTTGCACAAAAGAAAGGTATATATTTTGATGATATATTTTCTCTTGTTGTTAAAATGACTTCAATTAGGACTATTTTAAGTCTTGTGGCAGTATAATATTTTCATCTTGAACAATTAGATGTAAAAAAAACTTTTCTTCATGGGGGTTTGGAGGAAGAGATTTATATGTAGTAGCCACAGGGGTATGAGGTCAAAGGTAAGGAAAATTTGGTATGCAGGTTGAAGAAGATCTTGTATGGCCTAAAGCAAGCTCCAAGGCAGTGGTATTTGAAGTTTGACAGGTTTATGACAGAACAAGTTTATAGTAGATGTCATTTTGATCACTGTGTTTATTTTAAAAGGATAGAAAATGGAAGCTATATTATCTTTATATTGTATGTAGATGACATGCTTGTTGTAGGGTCTAATATGCAGGATATAAATTTGCTCCAGAAGAAATTAGCTAATTCATTTTCGATGAAGGATTTGGGTGCTGCAAAGAAAATCCTTGGTATGAGAATAATAAGAGACAGGAAAAATCTCAAATTGACATTGTCTCAGGGTGAGTACATAGAAAAGGTGTTGGAGAGGTTTAGAATGTAGAATGTAAAACCAATTAGTACACCTTTGGAAAACCATTTAAAATTAACTAAGGAAATGTGTCCCAAGACACAGGAGGAGATAGAATACATGTCCAGGTTCCCTTATTCATCAGCGGTTGGTAGTTTGATGTATGTGATGGTTTGCACAAGACCATATATTGCAAATGTAGTGGGAGTTGTGAGTAGGTATATGAACAATCCAGGTAAAGAACATTGGCAGGAAGTAAACTGGATTCTTAGGTATTTGATAGGTACTACTACTCATGCATAATGTTTTGAAAGTTCAGACACTGTTCTACAAGGATATGTTAATTCAAATATGGCAGGTGATAAAAATAGCAGGAGGAGAACCACAGGATATAATTTTTTTTACTATAGGTGGAACAACAGTAAGTTGGATTTCGAAAGTACAAAATGTTGTTTTAGTTTCAACAACAGATGCATAGTATGTTTCTGCTACAGAGGCTAATAAACATATGATTTTCTTATAGAGGTTTATGGAGGATTTGGGAAAGAAGCAAGAGAATAACAGGTTGTACTGTGACAATGAGAGTTCCATTCATCTTGAAAATAACTCAACCTTCCATTATAAGACTAATCATATACAACTCAGGTGCCCTTTCATATGATCCATCTTAGAAGATGGACATTTGAAGTTGGAAAAGATACACACTAGCCAGAATCCTGCAAACGTGTAAACTAAGGGAGTATCCAAGGAGAAATTGAGTTCCTGCTCAGTTTCAGTTGGTCTTCAAGAATGAAGATGAAGATAAGAAATTTTCCAGGCCCAAGAAGGTTCATGGTCAAACAGAAACAACAATAGTGGAGTTGTTGAGATCAACCTCCAAGTGGGAGATTGTTGGTTGTGGAGCCTGATTATCTTTCTGATTCACAGGTCTCTATTTTCAGCCATGTTTATACCCCATGAATACTTTACACCCCGGAATAATGTACACTCCTCCATGCGGGAAAGTGCAGAGGAGGGGTTACCCCCTCTGTGGGGTCCGGGGTCATATTGCCTTGTAAATGTATATAGAAATTTCATTGTAAATCTAGATTGTTCATTATAAGGTCACAGATTTGACGGTAGAATTTATGTTAGGGTTTTTTTTCCCTACAAGGCAACCCTCTTTTTTTATGAGGGGAATGTATTAAAGCTATGTATCATTGCTAATATTGTATTCCAAGAGAGGATACTATGAGAGAAAGAAGAGGAAGTTACATTGGGTGTGTTGTAGGTTGTATTCCTTCATTTGCTGGATAATAATAAAGGAAGGACCTGGGAATTTCTCTGGTGGACGTAGACCACACTGGGTGAACCATGTATATATGTGTCTCTATTGTATTATGTATCTTCTGTGTTTTATTTCCGCATTTGTTTTATTTTATTGCTCTGCAATCCTGTTTTTATAACAAGTGGTGGGGTCATGTTAGAAATAATAATATTCTTGGTGATATTTGTTGTTTTTACAGTTTGAACAAAATTGTCATCATTATTGCAATTTTCATGTAAACCCTGATCTTTACATTACATGCAATAAAGCCTTTTATTTGTCAAAAATATATGATGTACTTGATGTTAATTGTTTGATGAAAACTTGAACCGAATAAACATTGAAAACACCAGCAGTTAGCACATAACACATCCATGACAAATTGTTTGACTAAATTGCTAAACCAAATCAACACTAAAACATAGCAACAATGACCATAAAATCATAAAAATAGCAGTAAGGAGAACTTTGCAGTGAGTTTTGAGCATGCCAACAAAGTGTTTGGAAAAAGGAATGAGACAACTATTCACTAAAACACAACAACAGTGAGTAAAAGGGGTTATTTTAGGGGTACTAAGGCACACTAGTGAACTATTTGACGAAACACCTGAACCCAAAATAATTGAAATATAGTAGCAGAAGACATAAGTTATATTAGCCATCTAAGATGGGATATTACAAGTGCCCATTGGGCATCATTGTATCCACCCTTTTCCATAGAAGAATGAAATAGGCAATATCATTGAAGAATCATTGGAAGTTGGAGTCATACATCCCAGGACCAACCCTTACTCATCATCGATGGTCATGGTATTAAAGAGGGAATGAAATTGGTGCATGTTTCCTAATTTACAAGGTCTTAATAAGTTGACCATCAAGGAAAAATTTCTCATCCTAGTTATTAATGATCTCTTGGATGAACTTCATAGTTCCAATTTTTTTACTAAACTTGACCTTCATTCCAGATACCACTAAATACAAATGAAATAGGAAGGAATCCCTAACATAACTTTCTGCACACATGAACTTCATTATTAATATTTATTGATTCCCTTTTTCCTTTTCAATTCCCCATCCACCTTTCAAACACTCATGAAAAAAAAAATTGCCTTACCTATAGGATCCCTAGCTATTCCTAAAACATTCCAAATGTTCTTTGGGGGATTTAGAGATTGAATACTTGGGTTGTATTGTAAGTCAATATGGATTATTAGTAGATTTGAATAAATTTTTCACTATAAAATATTGGCCCCTTCCCAAGATGATGAAGAGCATGCATGTATTCTTAAGACATACATGCTACCACAAGAAGTTTGTAAAACATTATGAAAATTTTTTTGTTCCTTTAACTTCACTGCTAAAAAATAATGTCTTTGTATGGAGTGAGGCCATTAAGTAGTCAATTTTATCTATAAATGGTGCCATGTACACTACTATAGTATTAGTAACATTGGATTTTACTAAGGCCTTTGTCCTAGAATGTGATTCCTTGGGCAGAGGTCTTGGAGACGTTTTGATGCAAGAAGGGTACCCCTTGTAATTCACCAATAGGTGGTTGTGTGGCTACAATTGTTGTAAATAAATGTATGAGAAAGATATGATGTCCATCCTTCATTTAGTTGATACCTAACACTCATATGTCACAGGAAGGTATTTCTATATCATTAAGAACCATCATATTCTAAAACATTTTCTACAACAAAGGTTATCATCACCAAAGTAGCATAATGGGTCGATGTTGGGGTATTATTATAAGATTATATATAATAAGGGTAAATAAAATTTGGTGGTCGATGCTTCATCTAGGAATTGAGGAGGATGGATCCATATTTACTTTATATTTACTCATTCAAGGTTGGATTGAGGGAAAACATTGAGAATGGATAGAAAATGACACTATACTTAAACCCATCCAAAGGATTCACAAAGATCCAAACCTTAATAAAGGGTATACATGATAGAAAGATACATTAAGGTAAAAATGGAGAATTTTTTTGGTAAATAATTATACCTTAAAGCAAAGGGTCTTAGAGGAATTTCATTCATGAGTTGTAGTGGGTCACTCTATCTTTCATAAAACCTATGAAAAAGATAAGCACTCAATCTTTTTGTAAGGCATGAAAAGAGATATCCAGGACATTGTAGAAACCATTAAAACTTGTCAAAGAAAAAAGGGTGAGACAATGAAGACACTAAGGGCATTGCAACCACTACGAATCCCAACACATATATGGGCATACCTAGTTTTTGTTTCAAGTATAAGGGTTAAGGAACACTACATCATTCCTCTAATGGTGTTACGAGGTTTGAAAGAAGTATTAATGTTATTCTCTATAAGGATTCCATCTATATTATCAATAACACCTTAAATGACTGGAAAAACTAATTTTGAGTTTCCTTTCCCATCCTTATCTCAAGTTTTTGTTTCATATTTTTGAATAATTTTCCTAATTTTTGCTTCCTTATAGCCATTCTTATTGAACACCTGAACGAGGAGTTCTCACTCTTGGTGAACAAAATTATTGTTTGATATATTGAGAGCCCTCATGGAAAGAGTTCTTATGACACCTAGCATTTGAGACAAGTGATGTTTATCCTTCTTCACACACACAAACACACAAACAGACACACACACGCGCACGCGCATGCGCGCGCGCGCGTACACACACACACACACACACACACACACACACAGACGTGTGTGTGCACGCACACACACAGACGTGTGTGTGTGCGCACACACACACACACACGCGTGCGCGCGCGCGCACACGCGCGCGCGCACACACACACACACACACATAGAGAGAGATGCACAATAATACCTCTTGTTTTTTGCTAAATTTGAGGATTTATCTTCCCCCAAATCCCCATATCCCTTTGTGTTGAACCAATTTATGCAATAAGAACAAGAATTTCATCAATCCAAAATTGCAATTTTGGTAAAGATTTCCTGACTAGATTTTGGTGATGAGAAACTAGCTAAGTCACCTAACATCAGGACATGAAAGAAACAGAAATACAAGTGTATGACACAAGACACGACGACCTCAGAAATAATACAAGAAGGAAACTATATATATATATATATATATATATATATATTACAAATTACACATATCCATTTATTCTCTCACCTCACCTACCCATCCACCTCACTATTCCACTTTCACTTTCACTTTACATTGATTCTATTAAAATTTCCATATCTATCTTATGTTATAACTACCACTCCATTGATAAATGCCATATTGAATATTCACTACATTGTCATGAGTTATTGGTCGCAAAAGAAAATACATAGGTGGAGATTGAAACAAGTTCAAGGCAGCGTCCATAAGGAAGATCCCACCAACTCTCAAGAAAAAAAACTTCCATATGATTAAGTAGATGCATGAAAGAGATTGATGAATGCCAAATTGCTGTACCAAATTATAAAAAAAAAATATGTTTGTTCTAAACATTGGAAAGGTTCTGGGAGTTCAACAGTAGTCCTTATTATTAGCATTTATATCAACTGTGCAATTTATTCCACTAAGATTGTTTCAACTGTGGATACATGTCTTACTCTAGTTGTCAAATATGATTTATTAGGTGACAGAGGAATCATACACAACACTCAAAGAATATTTTCTCATAAAGTTTTGCGCAGAGGAGTTTGGCGTGGGCATGTCTTCTTCTAGGTTTTTATGATTGGATAATACAACAAAAATCATGCTTTCAAGTTAAAGGCCTCATGTTTTCATTACACTGAGCTAGCATTTGCATTTTTCAAAACGATGATGGGTTTCAGGATCAGGTCGACAAACTACTTCTTCTACTAACTATAGTAATTGGATGCAATGATATTTCCTCTTGCAAGACCTTTTAGAAGCAATTAGTGAAGCACTTTTCTATGGTATTTTTCTCACTTTCACCCAAAATAGTTGTTTTACCATTAGATAGTGTCATTGAAAAATCATTCCTATCTAAAAAGTTTCGCAATTCTTTGATCCCAGTGTTGCCACCAATTTGTATGAAATTAATTTCTGATGGGGATGATATTCCCCCAGAAGCAATTCTAATTTCAAGCTTTCTTTATCATCTTGTTGGATTATATTTGATATATATTTATGGTGACTCTATGAGAGGATGCTCCTGCTACCAATTATTATTATATGAAGATCATATAGCCCAACTGGCACGAGGTATGGATGTATTATGTTTTCCTAAAGGAAGTCTATAGTGTATTTTCAATTGTAACAACAATGCTTTGTTTTAGAGGATGATCATGGGACTAGACACCAATTCAACTTGCTATCTGCTAAGTCAAGATAAGGATCATATCAATCACTGAAGATCATAGGAATGGACAAATCATTTTCCAAATGGAGCTTGATTTTCTAAAGACCTATTCTAGTGCAAGGTTGGTGCCTAGAAATCAGGATTTACTATTGTAACTATTTTTCTATTTTTGTATATCAGTAGATAAGGCATAAATTCTCCCTCAAGGTTTTTAGGAGTTAGTTATGTGTTATCACTAATAAATAGGTTGATATTAAATATTATCTATTTGATCTAAATTTTATATAAGGGATGAAAAAGACAGAGGGAAGGAGGGGTTCGATCCCTGCATTTGGCTTTCATTGTAAAATCCTTCAGATTATTTTTTCTTATCTATTCCTATGTAAAGATATCAGTTCCTAATAAAGTCAATGGTTAGTATGTTTTCCTTATCTATGTTTATCATCGTTGTTGCTTCATATTAAACATATTGTTGTTGTTATATGATCGTATGAATGCATGTCTATGCTGAAAAGGTTTATCTATAGGGTATAGTGCAATGCTTGCGACAAGAATGTTTAAGTCTTTTAAATCTTATTCAGAAAGGATTTCTAAGTGAATATTTATTCTTCTTATGATCAAAGACATTAAAGAACATGATTCTTTTTGGTGAAATTGCCAGTTTTGTTCCTCAGTTCTTCCTAATCATATCATCTAATCTCATTTCACTAAACAAAGGTTTTATTTACCCGGTTTGTTGCACATAGGGAAGTGACTTAAATAGCTCAAATAATAAGCCTCATTGATACCATGAGTGTGATCCTTCCACCTTTTAAGACTTTATTGAGAATTTTGAAATAAGATGTGGCAGACTTGTTCCTAAGGGAGTCTAGGAACAACTTCTGGAGGGCGCTGTGAACCCTCTGTTTTCTCACTTGAAAAAACCCTCGTTGAATGTGTTTTAACTCAGGTATGAGATATCATCTCTTTCAAAATCATTTTCCTTTTCTAGACTTGTGTATTTGAACCTCTTTTACTTAACCCTAGTCTAAGATTCATTCCTTGCAAAATTCATTGTGTGCTACAAACTGAGAAATTGTGCTACGAATCCTCTGTTTTACACAGATTTCCACAAACTTTTGCTTGATTAAAGTTTCATCTAGTTTAGGATTATTTTTCTCCCCTCTCATATCCTAGTTGCAATATTTTCATTCTTTCACTGTTGTTGTGCATGAATACTTTATTCAGTAAACCCTAAATTGTGCAAATTCAAATCAGAAACCCTAAATTTTCTTGTTTTCATCATACATCTGGTAGAAACTGTTATCAAAAGAGAAAGGGGTTTTAAAACATCTATCATGGACAATCAACAAGGTAAGAAAGTTCACAAAGAGGGAGAAATTGTCAGGACTGAGCCCCATGATCTGTAGCTTATAAATCAGAACCATTCTTCAGAGAAGCATTTCAAATAGTGAGTTTCCTAGTTTTTTGTGAAAAAATGCAAAGAGGGCATCTCGAGGTTGCTAAGAAGTTTGCACTCAATTTTAGTGGGACAAATACTAAGGTGGGTGCATTGGAGTTTGAAGTTTCAAAGTAATCTATTTATACATGCACAAAGATACCTGTTCATGGTGAAAAATGGTTTAAATCCATGTCCTTGAATTCTAGATTTTCCAAGGAGTTTCTAAAACCTTAGTATCAAGGAGACAACATATCCAAGGGAGTGCCAAGAAATCATATGTTGGAGTATTTTGACAAAATGCTCAGAGTTATTCAGAGGTATTTCACTTCTGAAGGAAGATTCAATATGGTTTATCAATACCATATCAGATTGTTACTACACTTTACTAGGAAAGAGTCCACGAACCTACCCTTTTATATGTTTAGGAGCATTGGGAATATGTCAGATAGAGTCCAAGCTAAATCTAAGCAGGTGCATACTAGTTTTTTTCATTCTAGTTTAATCAAAATGATAGTATTGGAAGAGTTGAAGAAGACCAATATTGATTGGGATCTTTTCATAGATGCATCAGGATTTCAACCAGATGTTGCTCACAAACCATAGTCAAAGAGACAAACACCTACTCTTGCTGAGAAGATTGTGCACTCAGAGTCAAGTAAGAAGAGGAAGATGACCAAAACGGATAAGTCCATTCAATCTACTGATAAAATAATTGAAGGACCCTAACAAGTTCCTGATAAAGAAGCTTCTCCTATGGAAGAACCTACACCTATGGAGACATCATATAGTAAAATAAGGAGTCTGAAAGGTAAGAATATTGTATTTTCTTCACCTGTTGTAGAAGTTGTCAAGACTAGAGGACCTTTCACTAGATCAACAACTAAGAAACATATTCATGTGGAGGAGGGTACATCCAAAGCCTTAACTCAGCAAAAGGACAAAGCCCAACCTTCTAAGAAGCCAATAGAGATTATTGAGATCAACTCTCTTTCTGATGAAAGTAATCCTACTTTCAAAAGACTCTGGAGGAAACTTAAAGATATAAGAGTTGAAAATGAATAGTTGAAGAAGGAAAACCTCCAGGCCCAAATCAAGTTGAAGAATACTTTAGATTTTTCTGAAGATGTTGTTGATAAAGCAAGATATATGGTTAAGATATCCTTACTTATGCATAGGCAACTGAAGCATGTGTATAGGCAGAAAATATCTTGCCAAGCTGAAATAAGGAGGTTGAAAGTAGAATTGAAACCATTCAAGGAGCATATAGCAAAAATAAAATTGGATATGTTAGCTTGTGTGGCTACTAGAAGAACCACTAGGAAAAAATGAAGGCAATACATCGTTTTTGCATCAACATCAAATTTTTCCATGGTTTATTTTATACACAGGAAAGTACACAACGCATGTTGTTGAAAGCATTGTGAACTGTTTTATTTAAGACCATTTACAATGCACTTAATGAAAACTAGATAGTCATGTAGATTTTGAGTTGATGAAGACTGTCAATTGTCAGATTAGGTTTAGATAAGATCCTCAATAATCATTGGACATCAAGAGCCACCTGCCTCAAGGATATAGCTCCAGTTAAGTCACATGGAACGAGTTGTCTGCAGATGCATTCAATGCTTCCAAAAATTTCCTAAAATATAGAATTCTTGTTAGATTTCTATTGTGCACCTAGTTCCACACCTCTCTAAGGCACAAGATTCTATGTAGGATCTAGGTGGCATATTCTAGGGAGATTTTTTGATGTATTTTCTATTTAATATGTAATGTAACTGCATTAGAGGGTTCAAATGGTTGTAAAGTGATACTCTTATCTTTATTTTCAACTGTAACCGAGTTTCCAGACTGTATGTATCAGATTTAAGAATCTTGAATAGTGAATGATTAGTTTCTTCTTCTATTGTCACATATGTGTTTCAACCTCACTTTGATTCTAGTTGTTGATGAAGGGTTCATCCTAATGCGTGTTCCTTACTACATTGAATGATTTACAGTTTGTAATCGATGAAAGTATTATCAAAGTGCTCTCTTGTTGATTAGGAGGTTCCTATTTGATGAGATTTATGTTATATGTGTTTCAAAATTTCCTGATGTAACTTGATGCATGTATTTCATATTTTATGCTAAGTCTTCCATCTTTCCATTTGATACTCTAAATGTTGATCTAAGACTATTCAACCCTTGCTTGTTGGTGCCTATTTTATGGAGGCTTTGTGTTGAGATTTTAAACTGAGAGTCTTACCCATTTGATACACACTGAAATACATTATTATCTTTAACAAACCTACAAGTTTCTGATGGGTATTAGGCTCATTCTAGTACTAACACTATGATCGTCAAAATGTTGTGCATTTCACTAATAGTCCAATGTATCAAATTGGAAAAATGCATCATTTTGTAAGACATGTTACTGATGAAAGTGGAGTGTTCCATACTCGAGCAGATTGTGCAGACATGTTCACAAAACCAATATTGTTAGAGAATTGAAAATGTTGGAATATTTTTAGTCGTCCTCCCAAATCAATGAATGTGATTTACTCTTCATAACTTCCTTGTATTTTTGAATGCATTAGTTAACCTATTTACTTTTCAACATTTACCTAATCATATTAAGAAATTACTGTACCACCATATGATTGCCACGTTTAATTGATTAACCTTTGGAATTACCACATTTAAGATTAACTTTTGGATTTCCTCAGCTCTATGTGCGTTTCAACTGTCCGTGCATTTCAATTCACCAGAGTGTTGTCCATCCACATAACTTTCGGCATTCACCAGCCGCAACACAAGCCACTTTGCGGCTGTGCTAGTTATATTCTTCCTTTAAAAACCAAGAGGAACATATCACTCATAGTATTCTCAGTTTTAGATGCCAAAAAGACCCTCCCTTCAAAAATCAAAGATGTACAGATGAAATAAAACTCCCAACAATTTGTTTTTGAAGCTCATTATATTTAACTTTTAAATCTTGGATTTTCCTTGAAATTAAAGTTTTCATTAAACATTTTATCATTAATTAACATAGATTTATATTTCTATTTTAAAATTATTAATTAATTAAAGTAGAAAAACAAATATTTTTAAAAATTTATAATAAAACAATTATAATTATATATCATTATTTGTAATTTTAAAATACATAAATATAAAACACTATTTATCATCATTACACGCGAAGATTACACATCATTAGTGATAACTCAATATCCCATCCTTTAATAAATAATAAAAAATATCAACCTTAGGAACTCTCATGCTTTTCACGTGCACACCTTTGAGCCACTCCAACTTGCATGGGAAAGGTAGATGGAACGTGTGCACTCTATAGATGAGAGTGACGTCATAAAGTGAAGCCCAGTTGGAAGCCCCATTTGGTTTGGGTGACCATATTCACTTAATGGAACTTTCATAGATCTTTCCAGCGACGCACCACCCTTCTAACAATTTGATGAATGATGCAATTTTCATATATATTTAAATATAAAATTAAGTATATAAAAA
>ML800721.1:0-26301 GCA_009831015.1 Picea engelmannii
GCATGTAATGGAGCTGCAATTGAAGAAACATTAGCAATAAACTTTCTCCAATATTGGGCTCCTCCCAAAAAGATTCTAAACTATGTTACATTGTTGGGCTTGGGAGAATCTAAAATGACTTTGACCTTGGAAGGAGTTATTTTTAGTTTTCCTCCTCCAACAATATGTCCCAAGTAAACAAGTGAGGTCTTTCCAAACTCACATTTAGACATCTTTAAAACCAAAATTTGTTTCTTCAATACATCTAAAACTTGCTTCACATGCCTAACCTGTTCTTCATGAGATTTTATAAATATCAATATGTGATCCAAGTAGACAATTACACAATCATCAATAAAAGGCCTTAAAACATCATTCACCATTCTCATGAATGTTGCAAGAGAATTACAAAGCCCAAATGGAATAACCATCCATTCAAACAAACCTTGATTTGTTTTGAAATTTTTCTTCCATGTGTCTCCTTCAAAAATCCTAATCTAATGATAACCACTTCTCAAGTCCAACTTAGTGAAATACTTAGCATCTTTCAATTGATCAAGAAAATAATCAATTCTAGGAAGAGGGTAACGATTCTTTACCGTAATCTTGTTCAAGGCTCTGAAATATACACACATGCACGATGTACCATCTTTCTTTGGTACTAAAACAATTGGTGACCCGCATGGCGATGTGCTTGGCATGATAACCCCTTTGTCAAGAAACTATTGGACTTGTTTTTTAATTTCAGAATTCTCCATAACTGGCATCCTGTACATGCCAATGTTTGGAAGAGGAAACTCTTGCTGCAATTGGATCTCATGTTGGATACCTCTTTTAGGAGGAAATCCTTTTGGCTCCTGAAACATCTCATAATATTGGTTAATAACCACATATAAATCATATTTTAACTTTGCATCACATCCTTGGAAAGCTTCTTTTTCAACATTGTCTTTGGGTTTTATCACCAAGAGTACAAAGTTCTTACTAGCATTGACTAATCTCTTCATTTGTCAACCATTTACAAGCGACAAATTCAACTTCGATGTATGCGCTCTAACAATGTACTCAAATCCATTTTTAAACAAATGATATGTGTTCTCATGACGATGAAATATGACTCTCCTATCATATAAATATGGGCTTCCAATACAATACCACAAATATCCAATGGAATAACATCAAGTTCTACCTCATCTATAAAGCTTGCAGTGATGGAAAATCTAAGTTTACATATTTTTTTCACATGCAATTTGGCATTGTCACATATCCAACCTAGAGGATATGGATTAGGATGAAGAGTTCTTTCCAAATGCAATTTCTTGAGAGTGCATTCAGAAATGAGGTTCTCTTGAGATCCAGTATCAAATAGAGTATCTATCTTGGTATGATTTGAAATAACCCTTATGTGGAAAAGATCTATTCTTTATTTTTCATGTTGAGTTTCATTAAGGCTACGACTTCAAGAACTAGTACTGGAATTAGAGTACTTACCTTGAAAACCCATGGCTGTGAATTTTGTTTCGTCTCCCAAATCAGATCCTAAATCATGTTGTGTAGTTGCATAATTCTTTGGTCTCCCTTTGTTGTTGAAATTTTTGGGTCTCTTTTTAGGATGAAGTTTCCCACAATGGTCTTCATCATGGACATATTTTGTACAATTTTTACATGAGAGTTTTTCTCCCTCTTTCTTGACTGAAGCATTATTCTTTCCATTTCCATTGAATTTTGTCTTTCCTTTGTCTCCATTATAAAATGGCTTCTTGTTTCCCTCTTGAGGATCATTTCTCCCTCTTGTTTCTAAATGAGTTTCTTGTACACAATCTTCATTTATATTTGTAGGGTTAAACATAAGAATTGTGTGTCTCAAGTAGTTATGCTATCCTCCAATGTATTTGAGTAAATTTTCTTGAGAAGATAAATCTATACCCAAAATCAAATCTCTTTTTCTAAATTCTTGAGTGTATCTTTGCACATTTTTCCCTTTAGCTTGTCTAAAAAATTTCCAATCCATGATAGATTTCTCCATGTATGCTAATGGATGCAATTTCCTTTTAATGTCAACAATAAAATCATTCCAAGAGGATAAAACTTTACCATGTTTCTTCATGTCCTCTTGAGTTTTGGCTTCCCACCAAATGAGTGTTGCACTTTCCAATCTAAGAGAAGAAAGTTGAATCTTAGTTTCATCATCTTGGATTCTTTGTATTCTACAATGCACTTCAATATGACGAATCCAATTATCCAATTTCTCAGCATTTACCTCTCCATTATACATAGGCAATTTAAACTTAATATCAAGCTTAAGCAAAGGAGTTTGTGGAGGAATTTTACCATGTTCTTTTGGAGAATTTGGAGGTGGTTGTGAAATGGTAGAAGAAGTGGAAGATCGAGGTGAAGGAGGTGGAGTGTCACCATTCCCTCCATTCCATTTTGGAGTCTTATCACCATTAGCCTCATTACCTTTTGGAGGATTTTATATTTCTCCTCGCAACCTTGCATTCCTTTATTCAAATAAAACTTTCACCATTTATGTCATATCATAAAATGATTTTTTGAAAGTTTCCTCTTCTAAAGTAGGAATTTCATGACTCTCCTCATGAGCCATACTTGGTGAATTCATCCATGAAGTTTGAGGTGATTGAATGGTTATCCTTCTTGAAAGTTGAGAACTCGGCTCTACAATTTTCGCTTCTCCTCTTGTGAGCTTCAACCTTGTAAGCATCAGAAAACAAAACACTTGCAAACAAATCAAACCTTCAAAAACCTTTTCCCTGATACAAACTTGATATGAAAATGAAAAGGTTTGTATATACAAAATTGCAAGTGGAAAATGTATGTGTCTTGGGCAAGTGGATCAAGTTGCAAGCACATGAAATTATTGCATTTTTATTTTTAAATGAACAACATAAATAGTCATAAACAACCATCAAAATAAGCACATAACACAACAAAATGATAAATGAGTTCACCCCTCTCTTGGGATACATCTCCTGGTCCAACTTTCAATGGATCATTTTCATTATATTCTCAAAGTGTCAAAACAAATGTTTTACAATGCTCATAATGCAAACTAGATGGCTCCGATGGCTCCAAAATGTCCAAAAACCCCTAGCTGGGCTCTTTCTGCACCTGGTTTGGACAAAAATTGAAGAAAATACCTTTCCTGGAGGTTTTTCCCCAATACTTGTTGTCTCTTCTCTCCAAAATGCACCCACCATACACACAGATTACCAAATATAACTTCAATTCTCATAACCAAGCTCCCACACACATTTTGGGTCGTGGGGGATAATGGCGCATCGTTAGAGCGACCAACACCCTTCCCAACAGAGATTCTGGTCACATGGCCCATGTGGCCGTGACCTACACTAACTGTTGGCCCCTGTGTCGGTTGACCCTTCGTATGTTCTGTGTGCTAGTCATATGGTGAACTGCCAAGGGTTGTGTCCATGGGCTAGGGCTAAGCCCCAACCCTTCTTTCGCCGGAATGAACCCGCCTTCAAACTCAAATAGTATTGGCATCGTATAGTGGTAAGAAACACCTTGTAGGAAAGTTGTTGGCTTGGCCTACGCGAAGTCTTTCCCCTTGTCTAGAGGTCGCGGGTTCAACCCCCATGGAGCTAAACCAAAATTTTCATGTTGGTGGGGTGCCATGTGACAACCCCTGGCTGGGACATGTGGCACCCTGTCATTGGTCCACCTCAAAAGCATAGTCACCATTACCATGCCATGTGTCAACCATCGATTGGTCCACATCAACACCTGCCACGTCAACTGCAAAATCACCTTCCACATCAACAACTCAGTCATCCCTGCCACGTCAGTTGTACAATTGTATGGTTTGCATAGTCATCTTGTATGAACTGCACAATCAACAAATTTTTCTTGTTTGGGAAAACATAAAGAATGCAATAACTTCCTCATACGATCTCTGTTTGAGCCTGTTCAAGTTGCATTGGGATCGTGGGATCATGAGGATGAGATCATTAATGATGGAACCACAAGTAGATAGGTTTTTTCTCGTGAGAAACTATTTATGGAGTTAGAAGGATATGTGATGTTTTGTCAAGCATTGTCATGTATTGGAACTATGCTCAACTAGAGGTTGGCCCTTCAAATAATCTTGTAAACATTGCTCTCTCTTTCAATATTACCAATACACAGGTTCATATTTTGCAAGTTTAATATCATTGTTCTCCTGTGTTATTTATTTTCACTTAATATTCCATAGGCATTGATCATAATGTACTATTCTTGATAATTAACACATTACATAATACTCACCTAGTTTATAATCAATTCCCATAAGAATTGAGCTAATCATGAAATGTAAACAAGTTCATTAATTTTTACCTTATCAAATTCAACCCTTATCAACATAAGAGGCACTTCATCAAAGTAGGCCCTACAAAGTGACCCTTTTGTTATAAGTAGTAATAGTCATGGAAGGAATAGTTTACAAACCATTATTATGTTACTGATATTATGCTTCTCTACTTTACAAGTTTATTGTTCTAAGAAACATTACATTTTTCCCTTTTGAAAATTAGTTTTCTTCTCGTTATCATGTTGTTTCTCACTATACACATTAGAGTCTTCATGGTGTGGATGAATAGTTATGGTTGAAGGATTATGTCATTTGTATGTTTAGTTATTTATTGATTTGATATATTAAGTAATTTACATTTATGTTTGCTTTGTTATATTATGATTAAGTTATGTGCTTAACGACAAGTTTGTAAAGAAACCAAGAGCAATCAGAGAACCAAATTAATCACAAAGAAACAAACACATGGTGCCAATATTTATCTTGGAAATCATTAACCAGGAAAACTGACACCTCCATAGATATCTATTAATAACCTTGACCAAATCATCCAACCCAGGCCAACATTGACCACTTGAGGCATATTACAATGGAGTACTCGAGCCTTTAAATTGCCTTCATCACATATAATACCATGGGAAAATACCATGGGTTACCAAAATCGTGGGCTTGTAAGCCACCATTTGTAAACCCATCAATGACTGCTATCTTAAATACTCTATGAATGAGTCAACGTTAACCCAAAAGTCCCCCCTTTAAAATTGAATTAGGATATTCACCTACCCCACCTCAAAGTTTATTTACTAGGTTTATGGGGATGCAACATGTCCCCCTTATCACCTGGGTCTACATCTAGATTTCACCAGTGAACCATCAAACCAGGGGTATGTATGCCTAAATAGGTCTTACAATCATACGCCCATTTAAATTTACTAAAATACAACTCCATAAAAATATTTACATTGTGTGACTGAGAAAATGATGCAAGAAGCATCTACTTGTGTCTTTACCTACTCCAAGTCCATTGAGCCAAATCAAGCAATCATTAATTGAGTACTTCTTCTTCTTCCACTTTACATCCATGTGTTTCCACCTATGCTACACATCAAACCTTGTGATGCATTCCAAATTGGCGTGGTTGTTTGTGCATACTATTACTATGAGATTGTGTGTTTGATGAGGACTTCAAATAATATGCCATTTTCTCCAAACTTTCTTGCAAATATGTTGGACCAAACACAATGCCAGGAGGAAACAAAAAACCCTCCCTTTGGAAAAATGTGATGTTGATCAATAAGAATGACAATGCACTCCAAGAAAGTGATCAAAGTTGTTCCATAACCAAATTTAGGTCTTGAGATTTTGGTCACTATCTCCATATGCGGTTTTGACTTTTGTTGCAAAAGACAACTCTCATCATTGTAGCCATGTCCTAAAATATGCCACACCTAGAATTGTAGGTTGAACCATCCCAATATTCCCCACGATTCTATTATCTAAATCCAACATCACTCTATCCAACATGCACTTCACCTTGAACATTGTCATCTCTGCCACGCCCTCTCCCACAATGTTATCATTGTTTTTTCTCTTCAGATTCATCGCTTGCAAGAAATGTGAACCGCTCTAAGTGGGAGCATGGTGAGAACCACATGGATTTGAGCGCCAATGGTTTCATGTAGCATAGAGAGTGGTTGATCCCCTCGTCTAATGGATTCAAGAACACCAATCCCATGTGCTCCTTCTTGTTCCCCATGGGCATAAAGCATCCCATCACATGGGACATGCTATTACCCACCACTTCCTTATGATGAGTCTCATATTGCCCACCTCCATATCCTTAGATCAAACATAGACATATACTCACTTCCAGTACATCGATACAAGTAGGCCAAGACAAAAATGGATATAGATGTTGTTTCTCTCAAATATACCAAAAGTTGACCATGCAAGAAGATCCAATCTCAAATCACCACAACACATGTCAACAATGAATTAAATATACGACTTATTTCGGGAAATCTTATGAACTATGAACAAGTGCATATTGATATTACTAGCAAGTAATTATGCCACATTATCATACTTGTTGGCCCATGTTTAAACATTAGGTATACACCAACACAAATACTACCATTTTATCAAGCCTCTATAGACTGCTCCAATTCAGGCGACCAATCTTCACAACATATTTCTTCAACACGTCCAATACACATATCACTCAAATAGCCAACAAATAGATAGCTCAATGGGGTTCTTCTTTCAATGTATCTACTGAGGAATTGCATAGATCAAGCCAGATCTACCATGACCAGACTTTCATGGATTCCAACAATAGACCACTCTCCCTAGAGAGTCCAGGTCTACTCAGCATTGACCACTTGAGGCATCTTACAATAGAGTATCTCAAGCCTTTCAATATCCTTAATCACATCTAATACCATGGGAAAATACCATGGGCTACCAAAACCATGATCTTGTTAACCACCATTGGTAAACCCATCAAGAAATGTTATCTTAGCTATTCTATAATTGAATCAAAATTAACCCAACAAAATTGTATCAAATTATGCATTCTATTGAGTTTCCAATTTTAAGTTTTGTTAATTATGAAAGAGTTTTCAATTTATCAAAATTTTTTACTCAATACTCTAATTATATTTGTTTGATGAAAATATTAATATTTTTTTTTAAATTTTTTTAGAATTGATTTTACAATAACTTTCTCTAATTATACTTGCCTAATAAAGATATTGATAGATTTTTTTTTTTGTTATTTTCAAATTGATTTTACACCTAACCAGTGTAACTTTTATTGAGATCTTGGATAAGGTTATAATCCCACACTTTACAAGTTAAAAAACAATTTAGATGTCGTACTTCTCCTTGTGATTTAAGTTAAATTTTAGTACATGTAATACCTGCATGAGTATGGTCTCAAATTCATTAAGATAATAAATATATATTATTATTTTGAAAAATAAGTATTAATTGGAATTGTTTAAAATAAATTACTTTTTTATTTTTGAAATGTTATATATTGGTTTTTGACTTGTAAAATTTTGTATGTAAAATTTATTTTTCCATTAGTGTTTTAAAATTATTTTTAAATATATAAAATTTATTTTTTTATTATTGTTTTAAAATTATTTTCAAACATAGTTTCAAACTTTTTGTCAAAAATATTTTAATGTTTTTGAAAAATAGATATTATTAAAATTATTTTTAAACATAGTTTCAAACTTGTTATAAAAATTGTTTTAATGTTTTTGAAAAATAGATATTATTTGAATTTTTTTAGAAAAACTAATTTATTTTTTATTTTATTTTTCAAATTTTGTATATCTAATTTTTATCGATTCATAAAGTTTAATGAGACGTTATTACCTTTCATGTATGCTATTTTTTTCTATCATTCATCCAATTCATCACATTTACCTAGGCTTTGAAGTTCATTGTAAAAACACCATCAATTCAGTGACAAGATTATCAATTAAAAAATTTTAGTGATTTTCTAACTACTTCATCAACCTCCATCAACTACTATTCGATGTCATGATTCATGACTACAAACTTTTAATCTTAACCTAACTTTAGACACAAGCACCAACTCCTCATCCTACACTTACAATTACAATTGGTGATACACTCATGTGCCCAACCATGAAACAATCCTCTATTATACTCTACATTTGTCTCATCTTATACATATATATTATCTTCATATTCCTATAGGATTATATAGGAATCACGTACCTACTATGCTACTACATAGATGTATGTAGAATAGTTGTATCTCCACAACAACACCGTGGCTTAATGATGCAAAACTAAACTACAATATAAATGGGATATGGAGTCATTGAGTTGCATTAAGATCGCATTAAGATCCACGACTGCTATAATAGTTGAGAGGTCATAAGCCCACTCGTTACAAGTTAGAAATAAATTAAGAAGTTTTACTTGTGATCAAGTTAAATTATATTATTTTATTTGATAACATTAAAATGTAAAAGTATAATTGATAACATTAAGATGTAAAACTTTACTGTAAATAGAAAATGTAATTATTAGGTAAATAGAAAATGTAATTACTAAGTTTGGGTTAAGGATAATAGCTTAAACATGTAAAATTATTTAACATAAATGATATATAATCATTAGGTTGGATTAAGGTATACGTGCATATGTTATCGCTTTTTTTGGAATATTGCTCACATTATAATTTTATATATGTTGCATATGTAATGGTTGATTTTTGGGGAATATTGTTTAAATTAATAATTTTGTATATGTAAATGTATTTCATATCTATAATGTGGTAATATGGTGTTGGTCACTGGTATTCAAATTGTCTTATTTTTGGTGAGTCAAAGTTTCATATATTTTGATTTTTGTTTTTTTCGAAAAATTGAAGATTTGGGTCATCTTAGAATTGGTCAAAATATCTAAGAGAAAAATTCTCATCACAAAGGTGGAACTCTGAATTCCAATGTAGTTCCTATGAGATTTAGGGCTAATTTTGTGCAAAAATGTGGGGTAATATGAGTGCTCCTTATTCCACCATGTGTAATGATTTACATTATCAATATTTTCAATGATTTAAATGTATCAAAATATTTTATTTTAATGGACTCGCTTTAAACTAAGTGTGGTGTTTTTTCAATTGTTCATCCATTTTTCATGCCACAGATAAATTTAGGTCGAATGATTCACTGGATTGTCTTTTTGGTTGTGTTTTGTTTTGTTGTCAAACCCCTTTAATTAATATTATTAATCAAATTGATCTCTCTCAAGGAATAAAGTATTGTTCTACATGTCCTAGAGGGTGGCTCATGTTGTATTATGACTTAGAGGTTATATGTGTTTGGATTTGTTGTGTGTGTGTTTGTGTAAAGATGGTAAAATGTATAATAATTTAATTGTTAATTGGTAGTGAAAATATTGATTATTGATTGTGATTTATGTACATTGATTTATTACTATTATTTAAAAAATCTTATTACTTCGTGGTTGTGGTAATGGTGCAAAATTTTACTCTCTTCGAGTACCTCTAAATTTTGAGTCATTTTCTATTTTCCTACATCTAAAAAAGATGAACTCTTAACCAATTAAACATTGTTTTAAATTTTACTTCAAAATCAAATTTCATATTTGTAAATTACTTACAATTGGGTGATGAAAAAATTTCTTTTATTTCTTGCAACAATGAGGTGGTTTTTCTTAGCAGATATTTCTACTTGCATATCTCAATAATTTGTTTTTTTAAGAATATAATTGAATAGGGGGGCTTTAGATTATGATCAATCTAGCATCATTAGGAATTGAGAGGGTTTGTCCTCGTTCTACTTCCACAGGAGGCATTCAATAATTTGTTTTTCTTAGGAATTGAGAGGGTTTGTTCTCGTTCTACTTCCAAGGGAGGCATTCTATATAATTTTAATGTTTAATAAAATGAAATTGAAATACACTTATGCTACCGCTTCCTTTATTCATATTCTTCTTATGTCCATGATGATGGCTTCCTTTGCAGAGGGTTTGATGCATTTATTCTCCATCTTAACATAAAAGACTCAAGTTTTATCTTAGTTACTATTGAACATGCCATCATGATGTGTATCATATTTGCTTGAAATTTGTTCATCATGATGTGCATCATAAGTTACATTTTATATACAAGTTCTTATATTTTCTTAACAATTTGTTTTTCCATTATCAAATGATCAATTAAATGTTGGATATGTACTTTTGTAAATATGGGTGTCCTTTGGACCATCTCATGAAGATTGATTTGATGGATTAGAGTAGATATTTTGTAGGAAAAAGAAAATAAAGATTTAGTTGATTCTAATAATTTTTGAAAACAATATAAAATAGTTTAGAACTCTGTGAGTTTTAGGTTTTTTTAAGGTAAATCCAAAATAGTAGCAATGAGAGATAATGAGGTAGAATGCATTATTTATACTTAAAGGTGTAATGAAAGCAATCATCCCTCTTTGGTTGAGTGTGAATTCATTGTAGAAGGGAATAGTATGGCATGAATTTCAAAGACACCATAAGAGTGTGAATTAATTGTGGAAGGGAATAGTATGGCAGGAATTTCAAAGACACCATAAGAGTGTGAATTCATTGTGGAAGGGAATAGTATGGTAGGAATTTCAAAGACACCATATTTCTATAGTTGATCCATTTTCTTATATCATGATGGATGTTACATCCAGTTTTGATTAGACTCTTCAAAGGTATGGCTTGGTAATTCACGTTTTTTTCTTTCTAGAAATAAGTCTTTCTCAATGACAAAGGTACATTAGACTTCCCAAAAGTCTCCAAATAATATTTATATTTTGATAACCCTATAGCTTTAAATTTCATGCAATCAATCCAACAAACTAATATGAATCTATTTATTTTCAACATGGGTATCTAGCCCATTTCCCTCCCTCTCATCTCATCTAAGTATATAGCTTCAAACCACTTTCAAAAATTCGTTATTGTTCATTGGTCTGAGATTGATATTATTGTTTATCGTAATTTTGACTATGAAATATATGTTAAGTATGTTGTGACCCTCCTCAATGTTTATTGTATGAATTGGGACCATGATGTTGTTGATTAAATCCATGGATACCTAAATACAGACTCTTTATGTCATGTTCGCCATGGCTTCACTATGTCTCTCAATGATAAGCATATTGGGGATGCTTGGGTTCTCTCCACCCCAATCAATGGGTTGATCAATGTTACTGATTCCACCTATGCCACTATAGGTTGTCAATCCTCTTTTCAATATGTGAATACAGTTATTTGTTGTCCCAGATTATTGGTCAAAGGTTTCTTGAAGGATCTCAACACCTCTTACAAGTTAGTCATTCTATCACTCTCTCGAATGATTGGATGCAATGTTACCTTGCTATCCAACAAGTTACTTATGGTGTTGACTACCAAATCAATAATAAACCCTCTCTAAAACCATTAATCTTGAAATACCATTGAAAAACATGTTCATTATAAGTCCTTGTTTCTTAAAAAACTTTTTTATCCAAACCATTACTACTACCCCTAGCCAACATATATAACTCATAAATTCCATGTCATCACCCTTCTTCACACCCCCATTAATAAAATTGATATGGTATATGAGTCCACTTCTATTCCTTCATGGCCACAGTCCACACCCACCTCTCAACAACTTTCTACAACCCCTCCATCCACTACCCATGCCTCCCCCCCCCCAACTCTTTAGTAGTACCAATGAATCTTAACCATCTACCTTCCAATAACTTGATTGACAATCTCAATGGATATCATGTGCCCAATGCAATAGTGACTGCATTGATGATCATCTCAAATCTATTGACAACTAGGTCAATTCTTTGTACTCCCACACTACCATTTACCAATCCTCCCTTGATACTCTCTTAGATGACCTACAATGTCACCTATCAACCCTCCAAGCTACTATTCCTAAACCTACTAGAAAACCCAAATGTTATAATGACGATACCAAACCCTCTTCGCTTATCAATATCCTTGACCTTCATAACGTCACCAACATTAACCCATGCACTTCCCTTTTTTTTATAGAGACGGTGAAGCTCACATGGATAGATAAATCTCATCCTTCCCTATTTCCAAACTAGCCGTAGACAAATTTCATGATTCTGATTATTATGACCCCCACTCTCATGATGAAACCTCTCTCACTCATGTCTATAATCCTCAATATACAATGAATACTACTCTCCCAATGCCATCTATCCCACACAATTTTGATGGCATTGACTCTATTCAACAATACAAATGCCTGACTCAATGGTATGACCAACTTTGTAACATCCAATATGCTTGATCTTGGGATGGTGATGCCATTGTTGTTTTTGGTCCATTTAATTTCCAAGGAATTATTCATAGTTGGTGGGAACATGCCTCCACAACTATGAAACAACCATGCACATCTATCAATTCTCTTGGTGTAGTTATCTAGCGTGAATTTATTCCTAATATTGGAAAAACCAACGAATTCTTGTTGAAATCTCTCGTGAATATCTAACTATGCAATCTCTCCTTGTTCAACAAGTGTGTGACCACTTATGACAATTGTATTTATGTTGTTGGCTATGAAAAATTAGCCTTTTTCAAATCCCACTTCCTTAAGAGTCAACTATTTCCTATTGGTGAATGATCTAGCCATACCTATGATATGAAAAGAAAATCCATTTAGACAATCAATTGGTAGCAAATTGTTAATGATTGTCAACTAACTATTACAAAGCTCCTCATCCAACAAAACACCATCTCATAAATCAATAAAGGTATGTTCAAATCAACAAACTACAATTCTTTTGATCTCTACGTAGATTTTAATTTCCATTTCTCCAAGAAGATTCATGGCTCTTCTAAGCAACCTTGGCACTCGTAGATGCCATCATTGTTCTTTTCATTTCCAAAAATTCATTGATTCTTTGCACTAGCCTTGCAAGCATTATTTCAAGAATCACTTCTAGAAATGTCATGAAACTAAAGATGAGTGTTTCTTATGCCCTTAAAAAGGTTAGTTTGCTAATAAATTTCCAAAGAAATCATCCATGGTCCACTTCTTCTATGAATACATGACTAATAAAAAGTCATGAGATTACATTAACCATGATCATAAATATGAGCCCGATGAAGGTTTTGAAATATACTTTGACTCCAAATTTGATGATGATGCACAAGATGATATATATATTTCCATCCAAGGTCTTTGGGAAACACTTCCTCTAGAAAAACAAGTGATTGTTCCTTCTCATTTCTCAGATGAATGGTTCACCATTGTTGAAGTTATACTCCCAAAGAAGAGCTCCATTTTTTAGTTGTACAACACCCATCAATTTCAATAGCTTTGACAACTCCAACATTCCCTACACCTACTATCAAAGGCATCATGAATCAAGCACTACCATCAAAATATCTAATGGAGAGTATATTTTAGGTACTATTTAGTTTGAAAAGATTGCTCCTCACTCCTTACATTTCTTAGTTGTTCTACAAATGTAGCCATCTAATGGAGAGTATATTTTAGGTACTATTTAGTTTGAAAAAATTGCTCCTCAAACTTTACATTTCTTAGTTGACTCTAGTTGTTCTAGAAATATAGCCAAACATAGTGTTATTCCCCAATCCTATTGGAATAAGTTGGCTACTCCACATGCTAGTTATGTTATGGCTTCCAATACCCCATTCCCCTTGTACCGACTTCCTCTAAACTCCTCCTTTAATTTTTTTAATAATGATCTTTGATGATATTTTTACTTACTATAACTCTCTTACCCTTGCTTGAGAAACACGCAAGACTCATTACCAGAGTATAAATTTGACGCATTACCAGAGTATAAATTTGACGAGCATTTCTACCCGCCAAGTAAAATTTTTATGACACGTTTGTTTTTAAAATTGCCCTTTGCATGAAACTTTATATTAGCAACTTTTGTTATTAATATAATGAAATAATAAATAATATTGAATTATTTTGGATTTGATTTTTTAAATAACAATTACTAATGTTTTCTAAAATGAAATAAAATAGAGTTTGTAAGGCTGCACCCATGTTTATTCTTATTTTAAAGATTCAGGAAGACAATAAAACACATGTGGAAAGGTATTTAAATGTGGACTCTAAAAAACCAAATATAATGAGAAAATAAGTGTTCCATAAGTGTTTTCTAGCTTCACCCAAAAGAAGACAATTTCCATCACTGCAATTGCAATTTACTATTAATGAGCCTTACCTCTTTGGAATGTTGCACGCAGGCTTTGGGTAGTGTTTTTCAATCCTTGATCTTTTATTCCCTCTCAATCTTCACTTTTCAACCTACATGATGTGGATGTGATATGGTCCAATTTCCAAAGAATCCCCGTGTCTTGTGAGCGTGAAGTTTGTTAAGCAGCCTATGCCACAATATTTGTAACTTATGCATTGTGTTATGCATGCAACTTCCAAGTTGCAACCTCCATCTGCTATAGAATTTGTAACATGTACTATGCATGACCTTTGCTATAGAATTTATAACATGTGTTATGTATGATTTACATAAAAATCAACATTCAAATTTAAGAAATTGTTATTATATTATATTATATATTATAATATATATTTTTATTATATAATATATTGCCATTAATATATATATATATATATATATATATATATATATATATATATATACAATTTTTTTGTGTTCCCATCAACATGGTGATTTCAAAAATTAAAAGAACGTCATTAATGATGTGTAAATTTAAAAATTTCTTGTATTTGATGATTAAAATGGGAAAAATGGATAAATACCCATCAAATTTAACCACTGCTCATTATCACCATCCTAAGAATCTCCTCCTCTCTACTTTTACTCCTCTTATTATATCTAAAATAATTCATATTTTTTGTAGTCTTAATCCTCAACAATTTTGGTCTAAATCTATGCACAAGTATTGCATTAAAACCCTCCTTAACATCTATGACAATGAAAAGCCATAATTGTTCCAATAAAGGTAGAGTTGAAATGGAACTAAAATAACTCATCTCTTGAGCCTCAAGCTTATTGAACTTGTTGTTTCTCCCTAATCATGCCTTGCACCAATGGTCAACAAACACTTCAAATAGAAATGAGGAAAGAAATTCCTTGTTGTTTATTATTCTTCTCTTGACAAGATGGATATTGAATTCTTCCTTATATATCTTATATCTCTAGATTCTATGTCTAAATAGAAATGAGTAAAGCAATTCCTTGTTGTTCATTATTCTTCTCTTGACAAGATGCTATTGAATTCTTCCTTATATCTCTAGATTCTATGTCTAAGGCCAAGGATATACTCTTTGTGTATCCCCTGTCTTTGGTATTGATTTCCGAGAGACACTTTTGGTATTTAGTCCTCTCTTATTTGGCTCTCTCTTCCCTTTCGTCATTGGGCACAATCCCATTTCATTATCTAACCCCTCATAGAGATTACCTTCTCTAATGAATTGTACACAACAAAATCTATTCTAAGTTTGACTATAAATATTATTTCTTCCAATTTTGTACTCGTTTAGACGATATCTCTAAAATAACACGATCTATCCCTCGAGGGAAATATTAATGACTACTTATGCCATTAAGTCTTCACAATGCTCCAAGTTACTTCCAACAATGGATGGATTCCATATTTCATCCATTTTATGATTTCATTGTTATCTTTATTGATGATATATAAGTTTTCAATGCCTCTACTAAAGATCATGAGATTCATCTTTAGTGTTTCCATGATTTTGTAATCAAACATGGTATCATCCTCTTCAAGGATAAAATTTGCTTCTTTCACTCAATAAATTGAAATCTTGGGCATGAAATTAAGAATGGTACAATGAATCCCTAGCCACATGTTCTTAAACATATGTCTTGGTTTCTTGATGTAATTATGAACACCAAGAAACTCCAATGGTTTCTCAGTTGTGTTAATTATCTTGCTCCCTTCCTAAATAATGTGAACAAGTCTAGGAGTATCTTGTCTTCCTGACTCAATAAAAATACTCAACCATGGATAAAACAATATGCAACAATAATACAAGGTCACGGGGGATTCACCTTGTTGACCAATATTTTATCATGTTCATTCATAAAGGGGGTTTTAAAATTGTGAAAAATAAAGTCAATATATTGTATGTATTGGTTGGGGGTGTGGGGATTGGAGTATAGGGGGGTTTATAGGTACCGGGAGTATAAAAAGGGATATCTAGTAAAAATGGTGGATATCTAGTAAAAATAAGGGTTTTTGTTTTTGGAAAGATGTATTGGGAGGGGGGTTCAACAAAAGGATTTTGGGAAGTATTTATCAATATCTAGTGAAATTAGGGACATTCTTTAATATCCCATGAATGAACGTATCAAACAACTTTTCCAAAATTCTCATGCCTCACTATTCCTTCTACAAGGTTATTTATTATCTTTATCTACACATATGCCTTAGACTCCTATTGAGGAGCCACTCTTCTTAACTAAAAAATGATGGTACATAACAATTTGTTCACTATGTTAATGGTGCATTTGATGACACTCGGCTAAAATATCATTCAATTCAGAAAGAAATCCTTGTAATAGATAAAGTGGTTAAATCCTTTTGAATTTATGACTTTCGAGTTAGAGAAAGAAATCCTTGTAATAGACAAAGTGGTTAAATCCTTTTGAATTTATGCCTTTCCACTTAGATTTGTTATTAGTCCCTGCTTTTAGGCCATGGATATAGTAAACGGTTTTATAAATGGTTTTATCCATGCATTAGTTATAGCACTCAGTCCAAGACACTTTTTAGCTTACTATCCCAAGTTATGCACTTAAAACACTTTACATCTTCCAATTAAAAACTTAAATACTTTATATCCTCCAATAAAAAACATTTACTTCTTATTTGGCCTCATACCAAGGGAAGGAGAAATTTTAATGGATTTTTTGGTTTCAAGAGTTAGGGATTATTAGAAATTAAAAACTTAGATACTTTATATCCTCCAATAAAAAAACATTTACATCTTATTTGGCCTAATAGTGAGGCATGAAACAATTTAATGGAGTTTTTGGTTTCAAGAGTTAGGAAATATAAGAGGCATCCATATTACATCGCTTGAGGTGGATTAATGCTAGTTTTGATGCTAATATTAGTTCATAAACATTTAATGCTTATGTTCTATGTTTATCATATGGTAAGTTGCATTAATTCATAAACATTTAATGTTAATGCCCTATGTTTATCATATGATAAGTTTCGTTATGTTTGTTGGAAACTTCTTCGTTGTTGTTGTGTCCAATTGTTGTGAGAGGGGGTTGTCCAACTACATGTTATGGTGTCCAATTGTTGTGGTTGTGTTGTCTAACTGCATGAAAGATCTCTCATGTTATTAAAGCATGAGGATGAAAAATAGAGGAATGCAATTATTCTGCATGCCCTTTCCTATCCCAATACTTCAATCAACTACATGTTATGGTGTCCAATTGTTGTGGTTGTGTTGTCCAAGTGCATGAAAGATCTCTCATGTTGTTAAAACATGAGGATGAACAATGGAGGAATGTAATTATTCTACATGCCCTTTCCTATCCCAATACTTCAATCTGCCTACAAAGACATCCATGTATATTGCCGTATAGTCCTTAACTCCAAGCATGTCTAGGGTTTGTGCCGTATAGTCCTTAAGTCCAAGCATGTCCAAGGTTTGTGTTGAGATTGAGTTCAACACCTTAGTGACCGTTATTGCCATATAGTCCTTAACTCCAAGCATGTCTAGGGTTTGTGCCGTACAGTCCTTAACTCCAAGCATGTCCAGGGTTTGTATTGATATTGAGTTCAACACCTTAGTCACCGTTTCTGCTATTTGCACCCATTTGTATCCTTTTTGAGTCCAGTCTTTGGACATGAAAAAGACAGAAATAGCTAAAATGAGATGCTAATGTGAGATAAATTCTCTAACAATTAACTTCTTCTTTTCCTGATGGTTATAGAGATTATTCAAGCATACTAAGTGTTTTCAAAATAGCATAGAAGAATATTATGTAACTGTACTTAGCTCATTTATTTGCTTGTACTTGTAAAATGTAATCAGATAGCCATTGAACTGATTCCATCATTTTGGTCTTCGCTATTGCATTCCATCATTTTGGTCTTCGCTATTGCAGGGTCGAGAGCTTCGATGAACAACCTATCATACTAGGGGCGAGCGGGCACCACCTGTGTCTCATTGATAGAGATGGTTTTGGAAGAGTTGGTGTGCAGACTAGCCGGGTTCACCTTTACCTTCCTAGGGGCTTTGATTCCATGGGGTTAGGCGCTTCACAAGACAAATGCATTACAATGAAAAGAATAGCAGTTGGGCTTTCATAACGGCCCTAAAGCAGGAGATAACATTTCAGTAAATAAATATAAAACATATCACTGGTTGTTGTAATTTTAATTTTATTTAAAGTCTTCTGTTTTTTCCCATTTAAAAATTTTATTTTCTCCTCAGTTCAAGTTAATGATATATGCACCTGTGGCTTGTCTAAGTGTCCTCATGTTAACATTCAAATGGTATACTTTTTACAATAACCCTACAATACAAGGGCCTCTTAGTGGGCCTAAAGAGGAAGAAGCTATCAGAGAGAAGGAAGGATAACAAGCGCCAATAGGGAAGTTGGACAACATATATAATACTTGTAGGGAACCCCATGCATGAACCCCTAGCGGTGAAATTAAAAGCAACAAATTGCTAAAGGGCGTCTCGGAAAGATCTCTTCTTACAAGTTATTTGTTTGGTTTCTCATCTTTCATGTGTGAAAAATGAGAGAGATTCAATAACAAGGTCGACAGCCCGTGACAGAGAAGCACATACATATAACGAAAGGTTGAGGCACAAGAACCTCTTATGTCATAATGATTTTGACGTACATATCTCTATATATAATATAGACAATAATTATTGGTAGGCGTGAACTCTTAACCCTGGAAGCCAAACCAACTTTTGTACTAACTTTAAGCACAAAAGAAAACTACATATCTACTTAAAAATTGCACATAAATAAACCAAAACCCTCAAACAAAGAAAAAGGTTAAAAAGAAAGAACAAATACCTTAAACTTAATTGCATTACTTAGTTTCCCTTATCTTGCAATGTAAAACAGGCTATGTAGGTGCTCTAGTGTGTCCAAGTAATCTCATGTTGTATTTTGTTTCATTCTTCATATCTCTTATTGCTGTGAGTAGTGTTATTTTTTCTTAGACTTATGCACTGTTCGCAAATATGTCCATTCTTTGCGCATACTCCTGTAACGGGCTCTAAATTATTATCTTTTTAACACGGCATGACAACAAAGAGTTAATTTTGTAAGGTGTAAACCCAAATTTAATTTCCAGTGGAGCGATATTCTTGATAGCAGTCAAAATATTGAGAAGTAGAGGTCCTGAAAATGGTTACCAGCATTGTTGTATACTCTCAAAGCCTGGTACAACAATTTAACAGGTAGAAGTTCAATCTTAGGAAACTTTCGATGGAGACGTTGTTGGTAGAACGTGCCATAGTTACACCAACTGTTATATATGTTGTGCCAATCAGTAAACACACTACTACAACTTTTATACGCACTATGCCATCATTTACACCCTAATTACTGTTATTAGTGGAGCACTCGAGCAACTATCAAGAGAATAAGTGGTGCAGTAACCCTGATTCATGTGATTAAATAGTGCAGCTCTCAACTGTTATTATTATTCCCATTGTCTCACCCTTCATCTCTTTCCATCATTCCAAAAGTTCTCGATATCTGATCCAGCTCTACCATCTATCGATGTCATAATCAATTGAAAAAGACATTGCTTCCTGGTTATCTTTCTCTCTTTTCTGTCTAACTAACCAAGAGATTACCTTCTGGCTAAAGTAGGGAAGCTTGTTATATTTCAAAATGTGGAAACACAAATATCATATAAGACAATCAATAAATACCCAGACAAGAAACACAACAATTTGCGTGGTTCACTCAAATGTTGGGCTACGTCCACCAAGCATAGGTATCAAGGAGATTACAACAACTCACTCACTCTCCTATTTCCCTCTACGGGTTTACATGAATAATGAACAGAATTAGATTAGTTACATAACTATTTTCTAAACTTGTGCGTTCATACCAAATTGGCAGATTTGGTTGAACAAACTACTACAAAATAGGCGCTCCACTGAATCTGCTCATATCTACCAAATCTGGAAAATTCATTGGCATATTCAACAATCTCCACCTTAACAACAATTAACCTGATACCTTGCTCCTTCCTTTTGTTCATCACCTTTTCTGCAAGCCAAGAGAAGCCAAGAACCATCATAGCTTCTCTAACAATACTAGTTTTGTGAACATGTCTACGTAGTTCTCTTTTGTATGCACTTTTTCAAGAGAGACTCCACGTTCATCGATGACCTGTCTTACAAAATGGTACTTGATAGGTATATGTCTTTTTTTACTATGGTAGGATGGATTCTTAGCCAAGTGAATAGCACTTTGACTATCACAAAGTAACTTTACTTTGTCCTGCATCCTTCCAAACTTAGCAAACAAACCTTCCAACCAAACTGCCTCTTTGCAAGAATGTGAAGCAGCTACGTATCCTACTTCTGTAGTGGATAAAGAAACAATGTTATGTAGCTTTGACATCCAACTAATAGCTCCACTTGCAAGAGTAAAAACATACACTGAAGTCGACCTTCTCTTGTCCAAATCACCTGCAAAATCAGAATCAACATATCCACAGACTAACTCACGACCACTGTTATAGGTGATACAATAATCACTTGTGCCCCTCAAATACCGAAGCACCCATTTCACTGTTTCCCAATGCTCTTTACCTGGATTTTCCATATACCTGCTGACAACTCCAACTACATGTGAAATTTCTGGCCTTGTACTAACCATCACATACATTAAACTTCCTACTGCATTAGCATATGGTATTTGAGACATATATTCATTTTCTCCTTTTGTACTAGGACATAAACTTGAAAAAAGATTAAAATGGGAAGCCAAAGGGACTGAAACTGGTTTCACATCGTTCATACCAAACCTCAAAAGTATCTTCTCAACATACTTCTGTTGTGACAACCAAATCTTACCATTCCTGAATATCTCCATGCCCAAAATCTGCCTTGCTGCTCCTAGATCTTTCATATTGAACGTCCTAGCCATCTGAGCCTTTAACCTGTTGATCTCAGTTATGCTTTTGCTTGCTAAAATCATATCATCAACATATAATACTAAGATAATGAATATGTCATTATTCAATTTCTTAAAGTAGACACAATGATCATACTCACTCCTTGTATAATTCTGGCTCACCATGAAAGAATCAAATTTCTTGTACCATTTTCTGGGTGACTGCCTCAGACCATACAATGATTTCTTGAGCTTGCAAACAAATTTCTTGCTGCGATTCTGAACGAACCCTTCAGGTTGTTCCATGTAAATTTCCTCATCCAAGTCTCCATGTAAGAAAGCAGTCTTAATATCTAGTTGCTCCAACTCCAAATCAAACAATGCAACTAATGCTAACATAATTCGAATTGAAACAATCTTTACAACTGGTGAAAAAATCTCATGAAAGTCAATACCTTCTTTCTGAGAATATCCTTTCGAAACTAGCCTTGCCTTGTACTTTTCCACCTTATCATCAACACCCTTCTTCAGCTTGTAGACCCACTTGCAACCTACAGTTTTCCTATCTCTTGAAATTTGTACCAGGTCCCATGTGGCATTCCTCTCTAATGCCTTCATTTCATCCTTCATTGCTTCTTTCCATTTATCATTGTTAGAACCCTTCACAACTTCCTGATAGCATGAAGGTTCATCATCATTAGTACTTAAAGAAATTGACGAAACAAAATCATCATACCTTCTTGGACGAACTCTGACCCATGTAGACCTCCTTTGGGAAGTTTGTGGTTCATCCACAATCTGTTGAATGTCATCATCATCCATGTTTTTCTCTGCAGGAACCTCTTCATGAACATCTTCAGAAACTTGTTCATGTTCACTTTTATCTGTAGTTGAACGAGTTTCAAACTAAATCTGTTGATACTTAGGTACTTCCTCCTTTTTCATTTGAACATCTACATCTGATTTGATGAGAGATGATTCATCAAATATTACATCTCTATTAATGGTGATCTTGTGGGAAGTAGGATCCCACAACCTGTACCACTTAATACCATCACCATATCCAACAAACATAAGCCTTTTTAATTTTGGATCTAATTTAGAACGTTGATGTTTCAGAATTAGAGCATAGGCTTCACAACCAAAAAATTTAAGATTAGAATAATTACAAGGGTGACCTTTACATACCTCTTCAGGAATCTTGCACTCTATTGTTTTTTATGGTGATCGATTCACCAAATAACAAGCTGTAGTTACTGTTTTTTCCCATATTTCCTACTGCAAATTGGCATTACTAAGCATACTCCTTGCTCTCTCTAGAAGAGTCTTGTTCATGCGTTCAACAACTCCATTTTGTTGAGGAGTATAGACAGTGGTTTTATGCCTATCAATCCCAAACTCCTTGCAATAGTTCTCAAATTCCATTGACGTAAATTCACCACCATTATCATTTCTTAAACATTTAATAGATCTACCAGTGCTCTTTTCCACTAAAGCTCTAAACTGCTTGAAAACTGTAAATACATCAACCTTACTTTTCAACATATAGACCCAAACCTTTCTAGAGAAATCATCTATAAAAGTTACAAAATATGATGATCCTCCATATGAAATAGTAGGGGATGGTCCCCAAACATCTGAATGAATATAATCAAGGATTCCATTACTATTGCGTCTTCTAGTTTTAAATATATGCCTATTATGTTTTCCATAAATTCAGTTCTTGCATAAATCTAACTTTAAATACTTTAGACTAGGAAGTAACTTGCGATCAGATAAGACCTTTAATCCTTGTTCGCTCATATGACCCAACCGTTGATGCCACAATTGAATAGAATCACTGTCATTCTCAGATACTGCTATCACATGATCTGATTCAGTTCTTCCTCCTAACAGAAACAAGTTACCAACCTTCTTTGTTTTCATAACCAGTAGGATTCCTTTGTAGACATTCATAACTCCACCTTGAACGATACTCTTATATCCTCCAGTATCTAAGAATCCCAAAGAAATTAGGTTCTTCCTAAGCTCAGGTATATGTCTCACGTCAGTTAGTATTTTAATAGTTTCATCAAACATCTTAATTTGAATGCTACCAATTCCCATAATTTAACATGATATGTCATTTCCCATGTAAAAACTTCCATCATCTATAGAATGATAAGTAATAAACTAGTGTCTATGAAGACACATGTGGTTTGAAGCACCATAATCTAATAACCATTGTTGATCATGACGTGAACCAATACTAATTGATAAAACTTCATCAGTCATACCTGAACTTGTTGTTGAACCTGTTTCGGTTGCATTTTCTTTTTTCATCTCTTTTGGAGGGTCTTCTTTGGAGGCTTGTTGTCTCTTCCAACAATCCTTCTTCAGGTGTCCAGATTTGCCACAAAACCAACACTTAAGCTTGCACTTTTTTCCCTTCGACTTTGACCGAGAGAAATCCCTCTAACAGTGTCCTCTTTCTTTAGGTATGCCTATGACTATCATCGCCTCAAATGTAGAGGTTTCTATATTGGATTTCTTCCTTGTTTCCTCAGACAGTAAATCTCCAACAATATCATCAAACTCAATACTTTCTGTTGAACTGAAACTAATAGAGGTAACAAAGTGATCCCATGACGTGGGCAAAGAACACAATAATGTAATTTCCTTATCTTCAGATTCGAATTTCACTCCCATGCTAGTCAACTGAACTAAGAGAGTATTAAAACTATTTAAAAGATTAACTATTTTTGTACCTTCCTTCATGCGTAAACTGTACAATTGTCTTTTCAGGAAGATCCTGTTTGTCAAGGATTTCGTCATGTACAGGATTTCCATCTTCATCCACAAACTGGTTGTTCTCTTCTTCGAGACAATATTGAACAGAGCATCGTTGGACAAACATAGGCGTATGGCACTCAATGCTCTCGCATCCATCTCATCCCAATCATCATCTGTTATTTTCGTGGGTTGATTTTCTTTTCCCAAAAGCGCCTTCACCATACCTTGTTGCATGAGCAGATAGCGCATCTTAACCTTCCGGATCTCGAAATTGTTCTTGCCATTGAACTTCTCAATTTTGAACTTAACACTCTGTGTCTTTTCCATTAGAGGAAACATTCCAAAAAACACCACTGCTTATAATAACTAAGGCCCTTTAAAAAGTAATATGGAGGAATAATGGTATAAACTCCACAAAGTTTAATAAAAATTTTAATCCAAAAACCTTTTACCAACCTCACCTTTTATTAAAAAGATTCACCTTTTTAAAAAAACATCCAGCCACTTAAATTTATGCATTTAATATAAATTCACCTTTTTAATAAAAAACCTTTTAATAAAGAATTCACCTTTACTTTAATTCTTTCACCTTTTTAAATTGATTATAAGCATTCACCTCACGAATCCTTCAACCTTTAAAAAAGTCAACCTTTCATATAAACCATAACTTTATACCTTTTATACTTTTTCAGAAAACTTTGATTTATACCATGTATTTTTTTTTTCAAAAGAAAAAACATCATGCGTATGTTTTAGGGAGTCGTCGCACCTCACGATACAACTGGAGTGTGGCGATCTTCAAGAGTCATCTCACTGTACCATGTAGTTAGACCGCGGTGAGTTCAATATTTTTTCCGCAGTGTACCATGTAGCTGGACCGCGATGATTTCAATATTTTTGCAACAGAAGAAGTGTAGCTATTACGACGTTGCACCCTTCGAGAGGAGGGACCTGCGGCGATTTGGAAATCGACGCACCTCGGAAAATTTGATGCCCTTGACTGTCTTCTCTTCTAACCTCCTCTGATACCACTTGTTATATTTGAAAATGTGGAAACACAAATATCATATAAGACAATCAATAAATACGCAGACAAGAAACACAAAGATTTACGTGGTTCACCCAAATGTTGGGATATGTCCACCAAGCATAGGTATTGGTTGTCTTATTATTCAGATCAAGGAGATTACAACATCTCACTCACTCTTATGTCTGCCTCTACGAGATTACATGAATAATGAACATAATTAGATTAGTTACATAACGATTTTTTAAACTTGTGCATTCATACCAAATTGACAGATTTGGTTGAACAAACTACTACAAAATAGGCTCCACTAAATCTACTCATATCTACCAAATTTGGAAAATTCGTTGGCATATTCAACACAACTTTCAGTGTCCACGTTAATATATCTCCACTTCATTACGGAAATAAAATGGGAATGATTCACCATTTAAAGGAGACTAATCATATTGAGAACCTACTAGACTAAACCTAGCGAGAAGTAGTTTATAAGTCTACAAAGTGACGAGACTCCTTGTAGAAAGATCAAAATGATGCAGATATTCCCATTGTAGAAGCCCAATTTATATCCCCCGACAGAGGAGCAATGCTCCCTTCCATCTAGCCCCCCGCAACTAGGCCTCCACCTCAAGTTCTTGAAACATAGCCAAATCCAATGCAGGATATCAAAAACATGGCTTGCATACCATTGATCTATGACACATTTCAAATACTTGAGTTATAAGTTTCAAATACTTGAGTTATCAGTGAACATTTGTTAAGCATGCAACAACCTTCATATTCATGAGGAAAATGTGGTATGCCTCATGAGATTCGAGCTCCTAGACATGGGCTATGTCTAGCCAAGTGTTTTCCAAATTACGACCAACGTGGAAACATGAGCTTATAGTTGTTTAATCAGTATCAACTACACTCTTTAATTTGAATAAATAAGATAGGATATGAAAAGGGAAACCAATTCATTTACAACAATTTACAACAATATTCCACCCAATCGTTATATTAACCTAACTTATGTAAATGTCATGATTATAATGAGCACACTCTTAGTTGTAAGTGTAACATGTATATTGATATAATTGTAATATATATAGAAATATATACAGATCGAATGGAAGACTTGAACCAGTCCACTATTGAACATATTTTTATTTTTTTTAAGTGCATACCAAAGGTGGGTAGCCTTTAGGATATACATATATTCTTAGTGTAAATAAAATTTTGTTGTTCCTCATTACATTTGAGCCAACCTCCATAAATTACTACTCAAGGAGGGGCCTCATCCACTCAAGCGAGGCCCCTTCAAGCCCTCAACATCAGTAAAGGGGTTTGTCGCGTCCCCTAGGTACACCACCCAGAAGTTGTGTACCCCTATACCTATTCCTTACTCTGGTGTCCCCTCACACTCTGAGGGGCCCTATAGCCTGGTTTTCCGAAACATGCCTCAGAACCTTACCCCCTGGGTTTAGGCAACCCAAAACACATACAAAAATGTATTCAGACAAACTTAAAAGTACCATGGAATT
>ML800721.1:26401-41038 GCA_009831015.1 Picea engelmannii
CCGGGAGTTTGCTCCACTCCTTGAGGGATTTTTTTGTTATTTTTAGTTTTTGTTCCCAGACAAAATTGGGGGAGCCATTAACTGGGATAGACCATGCCCATTGAACCGTGTCTATGAACCCACTCTTTGATTTCCATAATGGGTTGAACCTGAATGGGATTGGGCCTAAATTTTCTTCTTCCTCTAGCTGGAGCAATATGGGTTTGTGGTCCGAGGTGAGCTTGGGGAGGATGGTAGTGGAAACCAGCTTCCTTTCCAGTAGCAGAGTGCTTTGGACCAGAAACCTATCCAATCTGGCAGAAATGTGCTCCTCCCCCATCCTGTTATTGGTCCAAGTGTACAGCCCTTTACTTGGTTTAAAGTCCATAAGGTCCCACTGCTGTATGATGTCTTCTACTACAAAAATCATTTGGTCCTTGCTGGGCCTTCCTCCCCTTTTTTATTTTCCATTCATGACTAGGTTGAGGTCTCCGGCAATGATTATATTGCTTGGGGAGTTTTTCTCTAGAAAATCGTTTAAAGTTTTCCAACAATCTTTCTTTTCATCGTGCAAAGTTGGAACATATAAATTGAAAAGTGAAATATTTAACTTACTTGCTGAGTGCTTGAGCTCTGTAAAGCTCCAGTGCTGCGTGTTATAGGAGTTGACGAGACTGAACTGCTTTTCCTTCCATAATGTTGCTATGCCTCCGGAAGTACCCCTTGCGCTGATTGCCTTCCCTGTGTTTTTTTGCCATTTGTGTTTGTTGATCTCTAGAAGGGCTTCCCCTTCGATTTTTGTCTCTTGGAGAATGAGGATATCTGCTGGATCCACTTTCATCAGGTCCTTGACCGCTTCTATTTTTGCCGGGTTCCCCAGTCCTCTACAGTTCCGAGAGACGATTTTCATTACTTACTATTGGGGGTGATTGGGCCTCCTCCTTTTAGAGACCTTATTCTTATGTTTCTGCCAATTGACATTTCTATGGTGGGTTGACTTCCTTGGGTGTTTTGTCTTTCTGCCTCTTCCTCCCTTGCTTCTTTACGAGGTTTCCTCCCTGCTCTTTTGGCTGGCCTTTCTAGGATCTCGTCCTCCGAGGAGCTTGATGGATCTATTACTTTCTTTTTGGCTATGTCAGCATATGTTGGAGAGGGGACTACTTCCAAGGTTCCTTTCGCTTGCCCAGATGCCCCTGTGTCTTTCCCATTTGGAGGGGGGCTTGAGTGTGTCCTGTTGTCCGTAATTTCTGGTTCTTCTGTGTCATTGTTGACCTTTTTTGTTTTAGTTTCTGCATGCGGTGGGGGATTAGAGCTCTCGTCGATTTTCTCTGGCTCTATTAGCCCGGAGTTGTCGTTCTTGGTTGCTCCTTTGGATCTGGATTTTGCTGTCCCTGTTTTCTGTACTGCAGTCCACTGATTTGCTTTCTCATTTTCACTTTCGTCTGCATTCTTTTTCTTGCAGTGCCTTGCGAAATGTCCGTAGCCGTGGCGGTGCCAGCATTTGAAGGGCAACTGCTCATAGTCTAGCTCCTGAATGTGCGTCCAGTCTGCGGCCGTGAGCTTAATTGCCTCTGGTAATCCCACTTCCAGATCAACCTCCACACAAATCCGTGCACATGAGTACTGATCTTTTCTCACTGCTTGATCTATATACCTTCCGAGCGTGTTTCCGATTGCATGCAAAGATTTTTGGTTCCAGCAGTGTAAGGGGAGATGAGGTAAATGAACCCACACTGGGACGGTCGAGGGCACGTCCTGGGCTGGGTCAAAGTTCGGGGTCCATTTGTTCAGGTATAACCCCTGTGGCCCCATGAAGTACGACCCATTTCTGAAGATGAGGTTTTTGTCTTCAGGGTTGTCGAAGACGAATACAAAATATCCTTTCCCTACGAAGTGGCTCTTTATTCCTTTTGTTATGAGCGGGTTCCAATTCCTCTGCACCCATGCGTCTACGGATTTGGGAGAGGGCCAGAGTCCGGTAAATTTTCCGATAAGTCCCCTGTCTGCTAAATTGACTGTTGTTCTGCAAGTTTCTTCCAAAGGCAATTCGACACTGAGGATGCTGTCCAATTTCTTCACGAATTTTTGCTGCACTGTTGACGACGGTCTCTTGGAGGCTGCAGCGACCAGCTTCCTGAATGCTTCCAGTTCTGGCAACGGGGGAGAGTTAGGGATGGCGCCCCCACCAACGTCCATGGCTGGGGAGGTCCTAAACGTTGCAGAGAGCCCGAGCTGGGCCACGTCCTCACACCCCTGCGTGCTAGGTCACGGTTTTCGTGGAGCTGTAGGAGGAGCGCAATTTCACTACATTAGTATGAAAATATATATATGATAACAAATCAAATTTAGCTAGTATATTTCAGAGTAATACTTTCTTGGGTCGAGTGTTTTCTTTTACCCACAGTAAAACATCTCTAAAGGTTAAATACCACCAACCATCCCAGGTTGTAATACTAGATAATCGTCTGTGTAGAAGGATCACATCACAAGCATTAAATCAAGAAATTATAACACCTCGAAGATGGGTATTGGGGAAGGTGCAGGGCAGTGAGAATTAATGCAAACAAAGATAAAGAAGAGGGAAAAAAAGAACGCAGAGATTGACCCTGGAAACACATGGTGTGTACGCCATGCTGGGTGTATGGATATAGAAAGGAAACGTTGGGAAAAGAGAGTAATCACTAATAGGTTTAGATGGTAAATTTGTTGAGTGAAGAGAAGAAACATTAGCACAGAGAAATGAAGGGGGATTCGGTGCACTAGCAGTGATTTCGTTGGGAGATCCCAAACGAATTTACTGATGAGTAATAAAAAAAATAGAAAAATAAAAATGCTAGACATCCCACTACTCAACACACTGGGCAAATCATGAATTTATTGCTAAGTTAGGAACAATAAAAATAAATAAAAACACAAGGTATATAAAACGAATTTTTGAGTGGGAAGAGACAAATCAATGTAGAGAAGGGAGGAATGCACACCAGGAACAATTGTAAGGTTGTCGGTTAAAGATTTTAAAATGATGCAAGAGAAATCAATTCGTTGGGGGAGAACCAAAGACGTTGAGCATTCAAGGGTTGATTCGTTGTAAAAATCATTTGAGCAATGAGAAAATTATCATAATGGAATGTCGAATGAAAGGGGATATATATATATATATATATATATATATATATATATATATATATATATCCAACAAAACGCAAGAGGAAGATTCATTTTTTTTTTCCTTTTTTCTTGCTGAGCATAATTAAGAACGAAAGATGAGAGAAATTCATAAGAATCGCAGAGTAATGAAGGATTACATGTAGGGAACTGGTTGTAGGGGTTGTTGGGGTGTTCCTTCTTCCAAATGCAAGGAAAACAAGAGGACAAAATCTGGGAAGGGGTGAAGGGATAGAGGTTTAAGACAACTGTCTGGAGCTCTCCATGCTAGGCGTATCAAGCATACAATAACCGAACGTAGAGGAAAAACGTTGAGCTGAATAAGAGAACTGAGGTAACCACTTGGCAAGATTAAATAACAACAGCGGTGTAAAAGGAAAACAATCTCAGAGACTTTAAAACAAAACGCAGAGCTTAGGATGCGAACGCAATATATAGCTTGGAAAAAATGTACAGGAAACAAAATAAAAAGAAAAGAACCCTTAAATTCACACACATCCTGATCCAAAAAACCATTATAATTTTCATCTACATATAAATCCACATAATTTTTTTTTAACTACTTTACAAATGCAAAATGTTGAATAGGTGTACCATAACCGACGAATGTACTTGTTGATGATCTTCGACTACTGGTGATCAACCTTTCTCCTGCTTGCTAATTACTGAGACCTCATTGGTACCTCCTAACCAACGCTAGGGGTAATCTTATTCCCCCTGAGCCCCCCAAGCCACAAAGGGGCCACGCACACAAAACTATATGAAAGCTAGTTCCCAGATCGCCTCGCAAGGTCGAGCTACTACTCTCTATTCGAGTTGGGTATCCCAACTCCCACAAGAAAAATCTAGTAGCATAACCTTACGCATACCAGTCGCGATCCCTTCATCCTCTTTGTCATTACTTTTATAGAGTTATTCTTAGTGACCTTTGCCAATTGCACGTTTAATTATTTTTATTAAAAATTTATTAGAAAATACTCTCCCCCGTACACTTGTCACCCGATCCCTTAGTTGCACCATAAATTCATTTATTTAAATAAATAAATTGACAATTTCCCTCACCCATCCTAAAAGCCTTCCGAAAAACGACCCTTGTTGTCCCTTTATTCCTTCAATTTCCTTTAGTCCATTCAACAAGCCTAATTTTTTTTATAAGGGCAAGGGAAAAGTGCTTTACATAACCATGCATACTCTGAAAATTATGGAAGGGATAACGATAGTGGTGTAACAACTATATAAAAGTAGGTGCCTAGGAAAGAACCAAATCCTTTCAATCCAATTCGGGAGAGATTCTCCTCATTGTAGAATGGTTAACTTGTGGTCAAGGATACAACCAAATACCAATAACAAAAATACACAGCAAAACTAAAGTCAATGAGTCTATAGTATACTCCATGAGCATTAACCTGAGATCTTGATAGAGGAGTCTATTGATACGTAGGTGGGGGTTCATTGGTATAACCAAGTTTTAATGGAGTAACAATATTTAAATTAGTTTCAATAGAGAACGAATCAGATTGAGCTAGTATAGTTCAGAGTAATACTTTCTTGGGTCGAGCGTTTTCTTTTACCCACAGTAAAACATCTCTAAAGGTTAAATACCACCACGCATTCCAGGTTGTAATACTAGATAATCCTCCTTGTAGAAGAATCACATCACAAGCATTAAATCAAGAAATTATAGCACCCAGAAGATGGGTATTGGGGAAGGTGCAGGGCAGTGAGAATCAACACAAATAGAGATAAAGAAGAGGAAAAAAAAAGGAACACAGAGCTTGACCCTAGAAGCACATGGTGTGTATGCCATGCTGGGTGTATGGCTCCAGAAAGGAAACATTGGGAAAAGAGCATGATCGCTAATAGGTTTAGATGGTAAATTGTTGAGTGAGGAGAAGAAACATTAGCGAAGAGAAATGAAGGGGGATTCGTTAAACCAACAGTGATTTTGTTGGGAGATCCCACTACTCAACACGCTGGGAAAATCACGAATTTCTTGTTGAGTGAGGAACAATAAAAATAAATAAAAATGCAAGGTATCTAATACAAATTTTTGAGTGGGAAGAGACAAATCAATGCAAAGAAGGGAGGAATGCACGTTGGGAATATTTGTAAGGTTGTCGGGTAAATATTTTAAAATGATGCAACATAAATCAATTCATTGGGAGAGAACCAAAGACGTTGAGCATTCAAGGGTTGATTCATTGTACAAATCATTTGAGCGATGAGAAAATTATCAGAATGAAACGTCAAACGAAAGGGGAAATATATATATATATATATATATATATATATATATATATATATATATATATATATATATATCCAACAAAACGCAAGAGGAAGATTCATTTTTTTCCCCTTTTTCTTGCTGAGTAGAATTAAGAATGAAAGCTGAGCGAAATTCATAATAATCACAGAGTAATGAAGGATTACACGTAGGGAACTGGTTGTAGGGTTAATTGGGGTGTTCCTTCTTCCAAAATGCAAGGAAAACATGAGGACAAAAACTGGGAAGGGGTGAAGGGACAAAGGTTTAAGACAATCGTCTAGAGCTCCCCATGCTAGGCGTAACAAGCATACAACAACCAAACACAGAGGAAAAAAGTTGAGCCCAAAAAGAGAACTCAGGTAACCACTTGGTGAGATTAAAGAACGACATCGGTGTAAAAGGAAAACAATCTCAGAGATTTGAAAACAAAACGCAGAGCTTAGGATGTGAACGAAATCTATAGCTTAGAAAAAATGTACAGGCAACAAAATAAAAAGCAAAGAACCCTTAAATTCACATACATCCTAATCCAAAAAATCATTACAATTTCCATCTACATATAAATCCACATACAAAAATTTTAACTAATTTACAAATGCAAAATGTTGAACAGGTGTACCGTAACCGACGAATGGACTTGTTGATGATCTTCGACTACTGGCGATCCTCCTTGCTCCCGCTTGCTAATTGATGAGACCTCACTGGTACCTCCTGACCAACGCTAGGGGTACTATTCTTCCCCTTGAGACCCTTAAGCCGCAAAGGGGCCACACACATAAAACCATAGGAAATCTATCTCTCAGCTCACCTCGTAAGGTCGAGCTACTACTGTCTATTCGATTTGGGTATCCCAACTCCCACAAGAAAAATCTGGCAACATAACCTTACGCATACCAGTCGTGATCCCTTCATCCTCTTTGCCATTACTTTTATAGAGTTCTTCTTAGTGACCTTTTCCAATTGCACGTTCAATTATTTTTATTAAAAATTTATTAGGAAATACTCTCCCCCATAAACTTGTCACCCGATCCCTTAGTTGCACCAGAAATTCATTTATTTAAATAAATTAATTGACAATTTCCCTCACCCATCCTAAAATCCTTCCTAAAAACGATCCTTGTTGTCCCTTTATTCCCTCAATTTCCTTTAATGACTGGCGTCTTTCTTAAAACTTAGTTGATTTTTATCTAGGAAAGTTCTCTAGACTATATTCCTTTCTATGTTCTACATTCATTTTTGCATTCATTTTCCCTTTTTGTCTAAGTTCCAAATTAGCATGTATTGCACATAAACATTAATTAATTCTTAGATAAATTATTTGTCCTTTCAATTCTTAATTTGATTTTTCTTCACCCCCCATTTATTAATTGATTAATTAGTTTTTAGTCCTCTTACCCTATTTACACCTAGGCCTTAAATTTCAACTAGGCTTAGCATATGTTTTTTAAGGGAATTTTATAATTAATAAAATTTACTCATATATCATTTATTTTAAGGCTGACCATGTCAAAATAAAATATTATTTTCTAGTCACCTAGGTTCATTGACTCACCCATGTTTAAAAAATTGAAACGTACCCTTCAAGACGCACTACGTGCTCCAATGGTGCCACTCATCTTTATTCATGTTTTATTTATGCGACGTGCCCTTCAAGACGCACTACGTGCTCCAAGGGTTCCACTTGCCTTTGACTGATTTTGGTAGTTGTCCAACCCTTGGAGTCAATACTCCATCAAGCAACCTTGTGGGAGACTAAGGGCCTCTAAGGAATAAGGACTCAACCTTATTGCGTGCCCCTTAGAATCTTTGTGAGCGACTATCTCAGTTTGCCCTCACGACATCGTGGATCTATCGAACTAGGTAATCATTAACCTACAATTCGAGCCACGGTGGGAGTGCTAGCAGGCTGTGGTAGGGCTACTGCCACACCTCTCCCTCAATATATCTGGTTGTCGTGCATGGCCCCTTTACTCCTAATTTGAGTCTGATTAGTAAGAAATCATCAATATGCATCCATCAACGAAACATGTCAGCAATCCATAAACAACATCATAATATACCTGCTCATATGTTACACATGAAAAATAGAAATACCCAAACCATATACAACCCACTCCTTGACTCGATCTAGATTCCAAGGAGGTCCATAGATGCCATCGACATCCCCAATCTATCAATGTCCTGCACACTCATGAGAACCCGTCAATATCACCTGTCTATACATAGATAATCAAACAATGTAACATCATAATCCATAAGCATCATCATCGGAATCCATAAGTGAAGCAGACAATCATATAATGAACCGTATCACTTGCATGCAAGTGTCCTCAAAGAATAAGTCATATCATGTGCACCCAAGAGCGGGATGTTACATTGTCCATGCTATTAAAACAACTGTCCAATTGGCCTCCATGTAGCCGCCCATGAGAAACAATTGTACTTGTCCCTATCCTTACCCTCAACAATTTATTCTCATATAAATAATTGAGGAATTACCAGTCACCCTGCTTGTGCGATGTTTCATGGCATCATCATAAGTTTGTACCTCTCACAGATATATGGGATAATTTGTGGTTTGTGTTTGATACATAGATTTGGACAAATATCAATGGATTCTTTTATCTCTAATAACATTATACTTTAGTTACCAATGAATTAAGATCTGTAAATGAAATGATTCACATACAACAAAAATCGTTGATATTTGTAGCTTATTCACTCACACGATATCAACAATGTGTCTTCTGGAAGAATAAACTACATTTGATTGTTGATATTTGTCTTGGAAGTGAACTATATTCCTCAACCTTTTCTAACCACTTGCTGTCTTTTGCCAAATTCTTAAGAACATGAAATTATTGGATGTAACTCTAAAGTTGACTTCACATGTTTTGGAGAATAAATAATCTGTTATCCAATGCAAACCAAAATGAATTCTTGAGAACATGAAATTATTGGATGTAACTCCAAAGTTGAATTAACATGTTTTGGAGAAGAGAGAATTTGTTATCCAATGCAAACCAAAATGACCAGAATCATATAGGTATCTTAATACTCAATAACTTAAGTAAATACTCAATATCCATCTCTGAATCTTTGTTTAGTGGGTGTGACAAACGTTATGAATATAGACAAAAGACAGGTGTGTCCCTTTTAAATTTAATGACCTTTAGAACTTGACGTATATAGAAATAGAAGTGCAGTGTAGACATTTGTGTCAAGAACTGATTTTACAAATAACTAGTGTGTATATTAATCAAGAAGAATCATGTATCTTGGAATTTTCACTGTTGTCAAATTTATTTCCAGTTATACAATTGTACCTTGATTTTCTTGAAAATTATTTAAAGGTTATATGTGGCTATGTTCTTTTTATATTGGGTGAAGGTAATGCTTTATTTATGTAGTAAAATATTATATTGCATAAAGGTAATGCATTATTTATGTAGTAAAATCTAAGATTGTGTGAATACTATATTTAAGCCCTTAGAAGTCCCTCTTCTTTTGATTAAACATATTAAGATCATCAAGGTAGGGGGATGGGCCTCTGATCCCTCAAGTGTCACTCAACAGTCCCCCAGGATTCATTCAGTCATGGTGTCCCATTAGGGTTGTAAATTTGGCTCGGACATAATTCATCCTGGAAATGAAACATCCCATCAGTCGGTTCTCTACTGCGAGCTCTATCCATGATGCGATAGCTGCTTTATACAACAGAGAGGGGGTTTAAAATTACCTAGGGTACGACAACGGGAGGTGTAGCAGGCCGACACCAGGGCTGATATCCTACATCTACATATAGGATGCTAGTGTCAAAAACATGGCTGTCTAAATCCATAGGGCAACTTTTCTTTAAACTGTTTACCCATCCGATACCTTTAATAAGACCCATTTAAAGTACATCGGGATTTTTATTACTCCAAAGGGTAGTTTTGATCCCAACCTTTGATGATGGGCGTTATCAACTTAATACCAACACCAGGGATTTGTTCCAACAATATGGAAGCATGACAAAAGTCTGCCAGGTTAGGGTGTTATAAGTTTATAAGAAGATTCCTCAAGGAGGGGCCCCTCCTTGAGGAATCTTCTTATAAACTTATAACACCCTAACCTGGCAGACTTCCTTCATGATTCCATCTTGTTGGAACAAAGCTCTGGTTTTGGTATTAAGTTTATAACGCCCACCATCAAAGTTTGGGATCAAAACTACCCTTTGGAGTAATAACAACCCCGATGTACTTTATATGGGTCTTATTAAAGGTATTGGATGGGTAAACAGTTTAAAGAAAATCTTCCCTATGGATTTAGACAACCATGTTTTCAATGCTAGCATCTTATATGTAGATGTAGGATATCAACCCTAGTGTCGACCTGCTACACCTCCTGTTGTTGTACCCTGGGTAATTTTAAACCCCCTCTCCGTTGTATAAAGAAACTATCACATCATGGATAGAGCTCGCAGTAGAGGACCGGATGATGGGATGTTTCATTTCCGGGAGGAATTATGTCCAAGCCAAATTTACAACCCTAATGGGCCACCATGACTGATTGAATCCTGGGGGATTGTTGAGTGACACTTGAGGGATCCAAGGCCCATCCCCTTACCTTGATGATCTTAATAGGTTTAATCAAAAGTAGAGGGGCCTCTAAGGGCTTAAATATAGTATTCACGCAATCTAAGATTTTACTACATAAATAATGCATTACCTTCACGCAATATAATATTTTACTACATAAATAAAGCATTACCTTCGTGCAATATAAAAAGAACATAGCCACATATATCAAGATTTGACCTAAATATAACCAGTTATTTCTATTTATGAGCATCATTTTTAGTAAATATATCAGTAACCTAAAGTAATATAACATTTTCTTAATGTCATCCATGATTTTATGATAGGAATATAGCAATTCCATGGTACTTTTAAGTTTGTCTGAATACATTTTTGTATGTGTTTTGGGTTGCCTAAACCCAGGGGGTAAGGTTCTGAGGCATGTTTCGGAAAACCAGGCTATAGGGCCCCTCAGAGTGTGAGGGGACACCAGAGTAAGGAATAGGTATAGGGGTACACAACTTCTGGGTGGTGTACCTAGGGGACGCGACAAACCCCTTTACTGATGTTGAGGGCTTGAAGGGGCCTCGCTTGAGTGGATGAGGCCCCTCCTTGAGTAGTAATTTATGGAGGTTGGCTCAAATGTAATGAGGAACAACAAAATTTTATTTACACTAAGAATATATGTATATCCTAAAGGCTACCCACCTTTGGTATGCACTTAAAAAAAATAAAAATATGTTCAATAGTGGACTGGTTCAAGTCTTCCATTCGATCTGTATATATTTCTATATATATTACAATTATATCAATATACATGTTACACTTACAACTAAGAGTGTGCTCATTATAATCATGACATTTACATAAGTTAGGTTAATATAACGATTGGGTGGAATATTGTTGTAAATGAATTGGTTTCCCTTTTCATATCCTATCTTATTTATTCAAATTAAAGAGTGTAGTTGATACTGATTAAACAACTATAAGCTCATGTTTCCACGTCGATCGTAATTTGGAAAACACTTGGCTAGACATAGCCCATGTCTAGGAGCTCGAATCTCATGAGGCCTACCACATTTTCCTCATGAATATGAAGGTTGTTGCATGCTTAACAAATGTTCACTGATAACTCAAGTATTTGAAACTTATAACTCAAGTATTTGAAACGTGTAACAGATCAATGGTATGCAAACCATGTTTATGATATCCTACATTGGATTTGGCTATGTTTCAAGAACTTGAGGTGGAGGCCTAGTTGCGGGGGGCTAGATGGAAGGGAGCATTGCTCCTTTGTCGAGGGATATAAATTGGGCTTCTACAATGGGAATATCTGCATCATTTTGATCTTTCTGCAAGGAGTCTCGTCACTTGTAGACTTATAAACTACTTCTCAATAGGTTTAGTCTAGCAGGTTCTCAATATGATTAGTCTCCTCTAAATGGTTAATCATTCCCATTTTATTTCCGTAATGGAGTGGAGATATATTAAGGTGGACATTGAAAGTTGTGTTGAATATGCCAACGAATTTTCCAAATTTGGTAGATATAAGCAGATTTAGTGGAGCCTATTTTGTAGTAGTTTGTTCAACAAAATCTACCAATTTGGTATGAACACACAAGTTTAGAAAATCATTATGAAACTAATCTAATTATGTTCATTATTCATGTAATCTCGTAGAGGCAGACATGAGAGTGAGTGAACTTTTGTAATCTACTTGATCTAAATAATAAGACAACCAATACCTATGCTTGGTGGACATATCCCAACGTTTGGGTGAACCACGTAAATTGTTGCGTTTCTTGTCTGCATATTTATTGATTGTCTTATATGATATTTGTGTTTCCACATTTTAAAATATAACAAGTGGTATCATAGGAGGTTGGAAGAGAAGTCATTCGAAGGCATCAAATTTTTGAAGGTGCGTCGATTTCTAAATCGCCGCAAGTCCCTCCTCTCGAAGGGTGCGACGTCGTATTAGCTACACTTCTTCTGTTGCAAAAATATTGAAATTGTTGCCGTTCAGCTACATGGTACAGTGCGGAAAAAATATTGAACTCGCTGCGGTCCAACTACATGGTATAGTGCTATGACTCTTGAAGATCGCCGCACTCCAGTTGTATCATGAGGTGCGACGACTCCCTAAAACATACGCATGCTGTTTTTTCTTTTGAAAAAAAAAATACATGGTATAAATCAAAGTTTTCTGAAAAAGTATAAAAGGTATAAAGTTATGGTTTATATGAAATGTTGACTTCTTTAAAGGTTGAAGGATTCGTGAGGTGAATGCTTATAATCAATTTAAAAAGGTGGAAGAATTAAAGTAAAGGTGAATTCTTTATTAAAAGGTTTTTTTATTAAAAAAGGTGAATTTATATTAAATACATAAATTCAATTGGCTGGATGTTTTTTTAAAAAGGTGAATCTTTTTAATAAAAGTGAGGTTAGTAAAAGGTTTTTGGATTAAACTTTTTATTAAACCTTGTGGAGTTTATACCATTATTCCTTCATATTATTTTTGAAAGGGCCTTGGTTATTATAAGCAGTGGTGTTTTTTGGAATGTTTCCTCTAATGGAAAAGACAGAGAGTGTTAAGTTCGAAATTAAGAAGTTCAATGGCAAGAACAATTTCGAGATCCGGAAGGTTAAGATGCACGATCTGCTCGTGCAACAAGGCATGGTGAAGGCGCTTTTGGGAAAAGAAAATCAACCCGCGAAAATAACAGATGATGACTGGGATAAGATGGATGCGAGAGCATTGAGTGACATACGCCTGTGTTTGGCCAACGATGCTCTGTTCAATATTGTCTCGAAGAAGAGAGCAACCGGTTTGTGGACGAAGATGGAAAGCCTGTACATGACGAAATCCTTGACAAACATGATCTCCCTGAAAAGACAATTGTACAGTTTACGCATGAAGGAAGGTACGAAAATAGTTAATCTTTTAAATACTTTTAATACTCTCTTAGTTCAGTTGACTAGCATGGGAGTGAAATTCAAATCTGAAGATAAGGAAATTACATTATTGTGTTCTTTGCCCACGTCATGGGATCACTTTGTTACCTCTATTAGATTCAGTTCAACAGAAAGTATTGAGTTTGATGATATTGTTGGAGATTTACTGTCTGAGGAAACAAGGAAGAAATCCAATATAGAAACCTCTACATTTGAGGCAATGATGGTCAGAGGCAGACCTAAAGAAAGAGGACACGGTCAGAGGGATTTCTCTCGGTCAAAGTCGAAGGGAAAAAAGAACAAGCTTAAGTGTTGGTTTTGTGGCAAATCTGGACACCTGAAGAAGGATTGTTGGAAGAGACAAGAAGCCTCCAAAGAAGACCCTCCAAAAGAGATGAAGGAAGCAAATGCAACTGAAATAGGTTCAACAATAGGTTCGGGTATGACTGATGAAGTTTTACCAATTAGTATTGGTTCACGTCATGATCAACAGTGGTTATTAGATTCTGGTGCTTCAAACCACATGTGTTTTCATAGGCATTGGTTTATTACTTATTAGTCTATAGATGATGGAATTTTTTACATGGGAAATGACATATCATGTAAAATTGTGGGAATTGGTAGCATTCAAATTAAGATGTTTGATGAAACTGTTAAAATACTAACTAATGTGAGACATGTACCTGAGCTTAGGAAGAACCTAATTTCTTTGGGATTCTTAGATACTGGAGTATATAAGAGTATCGTTCAAGGTGGAGTTATGAATGTCTACAAAGGAATCCTACTGGTTATGAAAGCAAAGAAGGTTGGTAACTTGTTTCTGTTAGAAGGAAGAACTAAATCAGATCATGCGATAACAGTATCTGAGAATGACAGTAATTCTGTTCAATTGTGGCATCAACGGTTGGGTCATAGGAGCGAACAAGGATTAAAGGTATTATCTGATCGCAAGTTACTTCCTAGTCTAAAGTATTTAAAGTTAGATTTATGCAAGCACTGTATTTATGGAAAACAGAATAGGCAGAGATTTAAAACCGGAAGACGCACCAGTAATGGAATCCTTGATTATATTCATTCAGATGTTTGGGGACCATCCCCTACTATTTCACATGGAGGATCATCATATTTTGTAACTTTTATAGATGATTTCTCTAGAAAGGTTTGGGTCTATATGTTGAAAAGTAAGGTTGATGTATTTACAGTTTTCAAGTAGTTTAGAGATTTAGTGGAAAAGAGCACTGGTAGATCTATTAAATGTTTAAGAACTGATAATGGTGGTGAATTTATGTCAATGGAATTTAAGAACTATTGCAAGGAGTTTGGGATTGATAGGCATAAAACCACTGCCTATACTCCTCAGCAAAATGGAGTTGTTGAACTCATGAACAAGACTCTTCTAGAGAGAGCAAGGAGTATGCTTAGTAATGCCAATTTGCAGCAGGAACTATGGGAAAAAGCAGTAACTACAACTTGTTATCTGGTGAATCGATCACCATCAACAACAATAGAGTGCAAGATTCCTGAAGAGGTATGTAAAGGTCACCCTTGTAATTATTCTAATCTTAAATTTTTTGGTTGTGAAGCCTATGCTCTAATTCCGAAACATCAACGTTCTAAATTAGATCCAAAATTAAAAAGGCTTATGTTTGTTGGATATGGTGATGGTATTAAGTGGTACAGGTTGTGGGATCCTACTTCCCACAAGATCAC
>ML800721.1:50855-73467 GCA_009831015.1 Picea engelmannii
TCATATACCATATCAATTTTATTAATGGGGGGGTGAAGAAGGGTGATGACATGGAATTTATGAGTTGGGGAGCTTGATTGATATATGTTGGCTAGGGGTAGTAGTAATGGTTTGGATAAAAAAGTTTTTTAAGAAACAAGGACATATAATGAACATGTTTTTCAATGGTATTTCAAGATTGATGGTTTTAGAGAGGGTTTCTTATTGATTTGGTAGTCAACACCATAAGTAACTTGTTGGATAGCAAGGTAACATTACATCCAATCATTCGAGAGAGTGATAGAATGACTAACTTGTAAGAGGTGTTGAGATCCTTCAAGAAACCTTTGACCAATAATCTGGGACAACAAATAACCGTATTCACATATTGAAAAGAAGATTGACAACCTATAGTGGCATAGGTGGAATCAGTAACATTGATCAACTCGTTGATTGGGATGCAGAGAACCCAAACATCCCCAATATGCTTATCATTGAGAGACATAGTGAAGCCATGGCGAACATGACATAAAGAATCTGTATTTAGGTATCCATGGATTTAATCAACAACATCATGGTCCCAATTCATACAATAAACATCGAGGAGGGTCACAACATATTTAACATATATTTCATAGTCAAAATTATCATAAACAATAATATCAATCTCATACCAATGAACAACAATGAATTTTTGAGAGTGGTTTGAGGCTATATACTTAGATGAGATGAGAGGGAGGGAAATGGGCTAGATACCCATGTCGAAAATAAATAGATTCATCTTAGTTTGTTGGATTCATTGCATGAAATTTAAAGCTATAGGGTTATCAAAATATAAATATTATTTGGAGACTTTTGGGAAGTCTAATGTACCTTTGTCATTGAGAAAGACTTATTTCTAGAAAAAAAAAATCGTGAATTACCAAGCCATACCTTTGAAGAGTCTAATCAAAACTGGATGTAACATCCATCATGATATAAGAAAATGGATCAACTTTAGAATTATGGTGTCTTTGAAATTCCTGCCATACTATTCCCTTTCACAATGAATTCACACTCTTATGGTGTCTTTGAAATCCATGCCATACTATTCCCTTCTACAATGAATTCACACTCAACCAAAGAAAGATGATTGTTTTCATTACACCTTTAAGTATAACTAATGCATTCTACCTCATTATCTCTCATTGCTACTATTTTGGATTTACCTTAAAAAAACTAAAACTCACAGAGTTCTAAACTCTTTTATATTGTTTTGAAAAATTATTAGAATCAATTAAATCTTTATTTTCTTTTTCCTACAAAATATCTACTCTAATCCATCGAATCAATCTCCATGAGATGGTCCAAAGGACACCCATATTTACAAAAGTACACCATTATCCAACATTTAATTGATCATTTGATAATGGAAAAACAAATTGTTAAGAAAATATAAAAACTTGTAGATAAAATGTAACTTATGATGCACATCATGATGAACAAATTTCAAGCAAATATGCTACACATCATGATGGCATGTTCAACAGTAACTAAGATAAAACTTGAGTCTTTTATGTTAAGATGGAGAATAAATGCATCAAACCCTCTGCAAAGGAAACCATCATCATGGACATAAGAAGAATATGAATAAAGGAAGCGGTAACATAAGTGTATCTCAATTTCATTTTATTAAACATTAAAATTATATAAAATGCCTCCCTTGGAAGTAGAACGAGGACGAACCCTCTCAATTCCTAAGCCTTAGACAATGGAAAGGATGCTAGATTGATCATAATCTAAAGCTCCCATATTCAATTATATTCTTAAAAAAACAAATTATTGAGATATGTAAGCAGAAATATCCACTAAGAAAAACCACCTCATTGTTGGAAGAATTAAAGGAAAATTCTTCATCACCCAATTGTATGTAATTTACAAATATGAAATTTGATTTTGAAGTAAAAGTTAAAACAGTGTTTAATTGGTTAAGAGTTGATCTTTTTTAGATGTAGGAAAATAGAAAATGACTCAAAATTTAGAGGTACTCGAAGAGAGTAAAATTTTGCACCATTACCACAACCACCAAGTAATAAGATTTTTTAAATAATAGTAATATATCATTGTACATAAATAACAACCAATAATCACTATTTTCACTACCAATTAACAATTAAATTATGATACATTTTACCATCTTTACACACACACGCACACAAAAAATCCAAACACATATAACCTCTAAGTCATAATACAACATGAGCCACCCTCTAGGACATGTAGAACAATACTTTATTCCTTGAGAGAGATCAATTTGATTAATAATATTAATTAAAGGGGTTTGACAACAAAACAAAACACAACCAAAAAGACAATCCAGTGAATCATTCGACCTAAATTTATCTGTGGCATGAAAAATGGATGAACAATTGAAAAAACACCACACTTAGTTTAAAGCGAGTCCATTAAAATAAAATATTTTGATACATTTAAATCATTGAAAATATTGATAATGTAAATCATTACACATGGTGGAATAAGGAGCACTCATATTACCCCACATTTTTGCACAAAATTAGCCCTAAATCTCATAGGAACTACATTGGAATTCAGAGTTCCACCTTTGTGATGAGAATTTTTCTCTTAGATATTTTGACCAATTCTAAGATGACCCAAATCTTCAATTTTTCGAAAAAAACAAAAATCAAAATATATGAAACTTTGACTCACCAAAAATAAGACAATTTGAATACCAGTGACCAACACCATATTACCACATTATAGATATGAAATACATTTACATATACAAAATTATTAATTTAAACAATATTCCCCAAAAATCAACCATTACATATGCAACATATATAAAATTATAATGTGAGCAATATTCCAAAAAAAGCGATAACATATGCACGTATACCTTAATCCAACCTAATGATTATATATCATTTATGTTAAATAATTTTACATGTTTAAGCTATTATCCTTAACCCAAACTTAGTAATTACATTTTCTATTTACCTAATAATTACATTTTCTATTTACAGTAAAGTTTTACATCTTAATGTTATCAATTATACTTTTACATTTTAATGTTATCAAATAAAATAATATAATTTAACTTGATCACAAGTAAAACTTCTTAATTTATTTCTAACTTGTAACGAGTGGGCTTATGACCTCTCAACTATTATAGCAGTCGTGGATCTTAATGCGATCTTAATGCAACTCAATGACTCCATATCCCATTTATATTGTAGTTTAGTTTTGCATCATTAAGCCACGGTGTTGTTGTGGAGATACAACTATTCTACATACATCTATGTAGTAGCATAGTAGGTACGTGATTCCTATATAATCCTATAGGAATATGAAGATAATATATATGTATAAGATGAGACAAATGTAGAGTATAATAGAGGATTGTTTCATGGTTGGGCACATGAGTGTATCACCAATTGTAATTGTAAGTGTAGGATGAGGAGTTGGTGCTTGTGTCTAAAGTTAGGTTAAGATTAAAAGTTTGTAGTCATGAATCATGACATCGAATAGTAGTTGATGGAGGTTGATGAAGTAGTTAGAAAATCACTAAAATTTTTTAATTGATAATCTTGTCACTGAATTGATGGTGTTTTTACAATGAACTTCAAAGCCTAGGTAAATGTGATGAATTGGATGAATGATAGAAAAAAATAGCATACATGAAAGGTAATAACGTCTCATTAAACTTTATGAATCGATAAAAATTAGATATACAAAATTTGAAAAATAAAATAAAAAATAAATTAGTTTTTCTAAAAAAATTCAAATAATATCTATTTTTCAAAAACATTAAAACAATTTTTATAACAAGTTTGAAACTATGTTTAAAAATAATTTTAATAATATCTATTTTTCAAAAACATTAAAATATTTTTGACAAAAAGTTTGAAACTATGTTTGAAAATAATTTTAAAACAATAATAAAAAAATAAATTTTATATATTTAAAAATAATTTTAAAACACTAATGGAAAAATAAATTTTACATACAAAATTTTACAAGTCAAAAACCAATATATAACATTTCAAAAATAAAAAAGTAATTTATTTTAAACAATTCCAATTAATACTTATTTTTCAAAATAATAATATATATTTATTATCTTAATGAATTTGAGACCATACTCATGCAGGTATTACATGTACTAAAATTTAACTTAAATCACAAGGAGAAGTACGACATCTAAATTGTTTTTTAACTTGTAAAGTGTGGGATTATAACCTTATCCAAGATCTCAATAAAAGTTACACTGGTTAGGTGTAAAATCAATTTGAAAATAACAAAAAAAAAAATCTATCAATATCTTTATTAGGCAAGTATAATTAGAGAAAGTTATTGTAAAATCAATTCTAAAAAAATTTAAAAAAAAATATTAATATTTTCATCAAACAAATATAATTAGAGTATTGAGTAAAAAATTTTGATAAATTGAAAACTCTTTCATAATTAACAAAACTTAAAATTGGAAACTCAATAGAATGCATAATTTGATACAATTTTGTTGGGTTAATTTTGATTCAATTATAGAATAGCTAAGATAACATTTCTTGATGGGTTTACCAATGGTGGTTAACAAGATCATGGTTTTGGTAGCCCATGGTATTTTCCCATGGTATTAGATGTGATTAAGGATATTGAAAGGCTTGAGATACTCTATTGTAAGATGCCTCAAGTGGTCAATGCTGAGTAGACCTGGACTCTCTAGGGAGAGTGGTCTATTGTTGGAATCCATGAAAGTCTGGTCATGGTAGATCTGGCTTGATCTATGCAATTCCTCAGTAGATACATTGAAAGAAGAACCCCATTGAGCTATCTATTTGTTGGCTATTTGAGTGATATGTGTATTGGACGTGTTGAAGAAATATGTTGTGAAGATTGGTCGCCTGAATTGGAGCAGTCTATAGAGGCTTGATAAAATGGTAGTATTTGTGTTGGTGTATACCTAATGTTTAAACATGGGCCAACAAGTATGATAATGTGGCATAATTACTTGCTAGTAATATCAATATGCACTTGTTCATAGTTCATAAGATTTCCCGAAATAAGTCGTATATTTAATTCATTGTTGACATGTGTTGTGGTGATTTGAGATTGGATCTTCTTGCATGGTCAACTTTTGGTATATTTGAGAGAAACAACATCTATATCCATTTTTGTCTTGGCCTACTTGTATCGATGTACTGGAAGTGAGTATATGTCTATGTTTGATCTAAGGATATGGAGGTGGGCAATATGAGACTCATCATAAGGAAGTGGTGGGTAATAGCATGTCCCATGTGATGGGATGCTTTATGCCCATGGGGAACAAGAAGGAGCACATGGGATTGGTGTTCTTGAATCCATTAGACGAGGGGATCAACCACTCTCTATGCTACATGAAACCATTGGCGCTCAAATCCATGTGGTTCTCACCATGCTCCCACTTAGAGCGGTTCACATTTCTTGCAAGCGATGAATCTGAAGAGAAAAAACAATGATAACATTGTGGGAGAGGGCGTGGCAGAGATGACAATGTTCAAGGTGAAGTGCATGTTGGATAGAGTGATGTTGGATTTAGATAATAGAATCGTGGGGAATATTGGGATGGTTCAACCTACAATTCTAGGTGTGGCATATTTTAGGACATGGCTACAATGATGAGAGTTGTCTTTTGCAACAAAAGTCAAAACCGCATATGGAGATAGTGACCAAAATCTCAAGACCTAAATTTGGTTATGGAACAACTTTGATCACTTTCTTGGAGTGCATTGTCATTCTTATTGATCAACATCACATTTTTCCAAAGGGAGGGTTTTTTGTTTCCTCCTGGCATTGTGTTTGGTCCAACATATTTGCAAGAAAGTTTGGAGAAAATGGCATATTATTTGAAGTCCTCATCAAACACACAATCTCATAGTAATAGTATGCACAAACAACCACGCCAATTTGGAATGCATCACAAGGTTTGATGTGTAGCATAGGTGGAAACACATGGATGTAAAGTGGAAGAAGAAGAAGTACTCAATTAATGATTGCTTGATTTGGCTCAATGGACTTGGAGTAGGTAAAGACACAAGTAGATGCTTCTTGCATCATTTTCTCAGTCACACAATGTAAATATTTTTATGGAGTTGTATTTTAGTAAATTTAAATGGGCGTATGATTGTAAGACCTATTTAGGCATACATACCCCTGGTTTGATGGTTCACTGGTGAAATCTAGATGTAGACCCAGGTGATAAGGGGGACATGTTGCATCCCCATAAACCTAGTAAATAAACTTTGAGGTGGGGTAGGTGAATATCCTAATTCAATTTTAAAGGGGGGACTTTTGGGTTAACGTTGACTCATTCATAGAGTATTTAAGATAGCAGTCATTGATGGGTTTACAAATGGTGGCTTACAAGCCCACGATTTTGGTAACCCATGGTATTTTCCCATGGTATTATATGTGATGAAGGCAATTTAAAGGCTCGAGTACTCCATTGTAATATGCCTCAAGTGGTCAATGTTGGCCTGGGTTGGATGATTTGGTCAAGGTTATTAATAGATATCTATGGAGGTGTCAGTTTTCCTGGTTAATGATTTCCAAGATAAATATTGGCACCATGTGTTTGTTTCTTTGTGATTAATTTGGTTCTCTGATTGCTCTTGGTTTCTTTACAAACTTGTCGTTAAGCACATAACTTAATCATAATATAACAAAGCAAACATAAATGTAAATTACTTAATATATCAAATCAATAAATAACTAAACATACAAATGACATAATCCTTCAACCATAACTATTCATCCACACCATGAAGACTCTAATGTGTATAGTGAGAAACAACATGATAACGAGAAGAAAACTAATTTTCAAAAGGGAAAAATGTAATGTTTCTTAGAACAATAAACTTGTAAAGTAGAGAAGCATAATATCAGTAACATAATAATGGTTTGTAAACTATTCCTTCCATGACTATTACTACTTATAACAAAAGGGTCACTTTGTAGGGCCTACTTTGATGAAGTGCCTCTTATGTTGATAAGGGTTGAATTTGATAAGGTAAAAATTAATGAACTTGTTTACATTTCATGATTAGCTCAATTCTTATGGGAATTGATTATAAACTAGGTGAGTATTATGTAATGTGTTAATTATCAAGAATAGTACATTATGATCAATGCCTATGGAATATTAAGTGAAAATAAATAACACAGGAGAACAATGATATTAAACTTGCAAAATATGAACCTGTGTATTGGTAATATTGAAAGAGAGAGCAATGTTTACAAGATTATTTGAAGGGCCAACCTCTAGTTGAGCATAGTTCCAATACATGACAATGCTTGACAAAACATCACATATCCTTCTAACTCCATAAATAGTTTCTCACGAGAAAAAACCTATCTACTTGTGGTTCCATCATTAATGATCTCATCCTCATGATCCCACGATCCCAATGCAACTTGAACAGGCTCAAACAGAGATCGTATGAGGAAGTTATTGCATTCTTTATGTTTTCCCAAACAAGAAAAATTTGTTGATTGTGCAGTTCATACAAGATGACTATGCAAACCATACAATTGTACAACTGACGTGGCAGGGATGACTGAGTTGTTGATGTGGAAGGTGATTTTGCAGTTGACGTGGCAGGTGTTGATGTGGACCAATCGATGGTTGACACATGGCATGGTAATGGTGACTATGCTTTTGAGGTGGACCAATGACAGGGTGCCACATGTCCCAGCCAGGGGTTGTCACATGGCACCCCACCAACATGAAAATTTTGGTTTAGCTCCATGGGGGTTGAACCCGCGACCTCTAGACAAGGGGAAAGACTTCGCGTAGGCCAAGCCAACAACTTTCCTACAAGGTGTTTCTTACCACTATACGATGCCAATACTATTTGAGTTTGAAGGCGGGTTCATTCCGGCGAAAGAAGGGTTGGGGCTTAGCCCTAGCCCATGGACACAACCCTTGGCAGTTCACCATATGACTAGCACACAGAACATACGAAGGGTCAACCGACACAGGGGCCAACAGTTAGTGTAGGTCACGGCCACATGGGCCATGTGACCAGAATCTCTGTTGGGAAGGGTGTTGGTCGCTCTAACGATGCGCCATTATCCCCCACGACCCAAAATGTGTGTGGGAGCTTGGTTATGAGAATTGAAGTTATATTTGGTAATCTGTGTGTATGGTGGGTGCATTTTGGAGAGAAGAGACAACAAGTATTGGGGAAAAACCTCCAGGAAAGGTATTTTCTTCAATTTTTGTCCAAACCAGGTGCAGAAAGAGCCCAGCTAGGGGTTTTTGGACATTTTGGAGCCATCGGAGCCATCTAGTTTGCATTATGAGCATTGTAAAACATTTGTTTTGACACTTTGAGAATATAATGAAAATGATCCATTGAAAGTTGGACCAGGAGATGTATCCCAAGAGAGGGGTGAACTCATTTATCATTTTGTTGTGTTATGTGCTTATTTTGATGGTTGTTTATGACTATTTATGTTGTTCATTTAAAAATAAAAATGCAATAATTTCATGTGCTTGCAACTTGATCCACTTGCCCAAGACACATACATTTTCCACTTGCAATTTTGTATATACAAACCTTTTCATTTTCATATCAAGTTTGTATCAGGGAAAAGGTTTTTGAAGGTTTGATTTGTTTGCAAGTGTTTTGTTTTCTGATGCTTACAAGGTTGAAGCTCACAAGAGGAGAAGCGAAAATTGTAGAGCCGAGTTCTCAACTTTCAAGAAGGATAACCATTCAATCACCTCAAACTTCATGGATGAATTCACCAAGTATGGCTCATGAGGAGAGTCATGAAATTCCTACTTTAGAAGAGGAAACTTTCAAAAAATCATTTTATGATATGACATAAATGGTGAAAGTTTTATTTGAATAAAGGAATGCAAGGTTGCGAGGAGAAATATAAAATCCTCCAAAAGGTAATGAGGCTAATGGTGATAAGACTCCAAAATGGAATGGAGGGAATGGTGACACTCCACCTCCTTCACCTCGATCTTCCACTTCTTCTACCATTTCACAACCACCTCCAAATTCTCCAAAAGAACATGGTAAAATTCCTCCACAAACTCCTTTGCTTAAGCTTGATATTAAGTTTAAATTGCCTATGTATAATGGAGAGGTAAATGCTGAGAAATTGGATAATTGGATTCGTCATATTGAAGTGCATTGTAGAATACAAAGAATCCAAGATGATGAAACTAAGATTCAACTTTCTTCTCTTAGATTGGAAAGTGCAACACTCATTTGGTGGGAAGCCAAAACTCAAGAGGACATGAAGAAACATGGTAAAGTTTTATCCTCTTGGAATGATTTTATTGTTGACATTAAAAGGAAATTGCATCCATTAGCATACATGGAGAAATCTATCATGGATTGGAAATTTTTTAGACAAGCTAAAGGGAAAAATGTGCAAAGATACACTCAAGAATTTAGAAAAAGAGATTTGATTTTGGGTATAGATTTATCTTCTCAAGAAAATTTACTCAAATACATTGGAGGATAGCATAACTACTTGAGACACACAATTCTTATGTTTAACCCTACAAATATAAATGAAGATTGTGTACAAGAAACTCATTTAGAAACAAGAGGGAGAAATGATCCTCAAGAGGGAAACAAGAAGCCATTTTATAATGGAGACAAAGGAAAGACAAAATTCAATGGAAATGGAAAGAATAATGCTTCAGTCAAGAAAGAGGGAGAAAAACTCTCATGTAAAAATTGTACAAAATATGTCCATGATGAAGACCATTGTGGGAAACTTCATCCTAAAAAGAGACCCAAAAATTTCAACAACAAAGGGAGACCAAAGAATTATGCAACTACACAACATGATTTAGGATCTGATTTGGGAGACGAAACAAAATTCACAGCCATGGGTTTTCAAGGTAAGTACTCTAATTCCAGTACTAGTTCTTGAAGTCGTAGCCTTAATGAAACTCAACATGAAAAATAAAGAATAGATCTTTTCCACATAAGGGTTATTTCAAATCATACCAAGATAGATACTCTATTTGATACTGGATCTCAAGAGAACCTCATTTCTGAATGCACTCTCAAGAAATTGCATTTGGAAAGAACTCTTCATCCTAATCCATATCCTCTAGGTTGGATATGTGACAATGCCAAATTGCATGTGAAAAAAATATGTAAACTTAGATTTTCCATCACTGCAAGCTTTATAGATGAGGTAGAACTTGATGTTATTCCATTGGATATTTGTGGTATTGTATTGGAAGCCCATATTTATATGATAGGAGAGTCATATTTCATCGTCATGAGAACACATATCATTTGTTTAAAAATGGATTTGAGTACATTGTTAGAGCGCATACATCGAAGTTGAATTTGTCGCTTGTAAATGGTTGACAAATGAAGAGATTAGTCAATGCTAGTAAGAACTTTGTACTCTTGGTGATAAAACCCAAAGACAATGTTGAAAAAGAAGCTTTCCAAGGATGTGATGCAAAGTTAAAATATGATTTATATGTGGTTATTAACCAATATTATGAGATGTTTCAGGAGCCAAAAGGATTTCCTCCTAAAAGAGGTATCCAACATGAGATCCAATTGCAGCAAGAGTTTCCTCTTCCAAACATTGGCATGTACAGGATGCCAGTTATGGAGAATTCTGAAATTAAAAAACAAGTCCAATAGTTTCTTGACAAAGGGGTTATCATGCCAAGCACATCGCCATGCGGGTCACCAATTGTTTTAGTACCAAAGAAAGATGGTACATCGTGCATGTGTGTATATTTCAGAGCCTTGAACAAGATTACGGTAAAGAATCGTTACCCTCTTCCTAGAATTGATTATTTTCTTGATCAATTGAAAGATGCTAAGTATTTCACTAAGTTGGACTTGAGAAGTGGTTATCATTAGATTAGGATTTTTGAAGGAGACACATGGAAGAAAAATTTCAAAACAAATCAAGGTTTGTTTGAATGGATGGTTATTCCATTTGGGCTTTGTAATTCTCTTGCAACATTCATGAGAATGGTGAATGATGTTTTAAGGCCTTTTATTGATGATTGTGTAATTGTCTACTTGGATCACATATTGATATTTATAAAATCTCATGAAGAACAGGTTAGGCATGTGAAGCAAGTTTTAGATGTATTGAAGAAACAAATTTTGGTTTTAAAGATGTCTAAATGTGAGTTTGGAAAGACCTCACTTGTTTACTTGGGACATATTGTTGGAGGAGGAAAACTAAAAATAACTCCTTCCAAGGTCAAAGTCATTTTAGATTCTCCCAAGCCCAACAATGTAACATAGTTTAGAATCTTTTTGGGAGGAGCCCAATATTGGAGAAAGTTTATTGCTAATGTTTCTTCAATTGCAGCTCCATTACATGCTGTGACAATAATTAAGTAGGTTTTCTAATGGGGAGGCAAGAAACAAAAATATTTTGATGCATTGAAGGAGAAAATTAGTTCATCTCTAGTTCTTGCACTTCCTGATTTAAGACAACCATTTGAGATACAAACAGATGCAAGTAATTATTCCATGGGAGATGTCTTGTTGCAACATGGTAAGACCACTTGTTATCATTCTAAAACTTTTAATGGTGCTGTGATTAATTATCCTACATATGACAAGGAGTTGTATGCATTGGTGAAAAGTGTGAACAAATGGAAACACTATTTGTTGGGAAAATAAACTATTATTCACACAGATCATCAACCATTGCAATACTTGCAATCACAAACAAAGCTACAAAAAGCAAGGCACTTCAGATGGATGGGTTTCCTACAAGAATTTCACTTGGTTATCAGGTATAAGAAAGGCATTTACATCAAAGTTGTTGATATGCTTTCTAGACCTATTGTTATTTCTTCATTTATTCTTAAGCATAATTCTATCATGCATGAGAGCTATGTACTTGAACAATATGCTTTAGATGTTGATTTTAAAGAGGTTTATGGAACTTTGTGTCATTATAACCAAGTTGAGGAATTGGATTACCATGTGCATGATAAGATTTTGTATCATCTTGTCAAGCTATGTATTCCATAGGGTTAAAGAGTCAACATTATAAGGGAAGCACATTCTTCTCTTATTGGTGGAGACTTTGGTGTAGGCAAGACGATGGCTAATTTGTAAAGGTATTGCTATTGTCCTAAAATGAATGAAAGTGTTTCACGATATATAAGAGGATTTTCTTTATTTGCTACAAGTAATACCAGAAACATAAAGTTGGGATTGTATACTCCACTTCCGATTCCTTCTTGTCCCTGGGAAAGAATTTCCATGGACTTTGTAGAAGGCTTACCTATGTCTAAAAAGAATCATGATTATCTTTATGTTGTGGTTGATAGTTTCAACAAAATGTGTATTTTGATGCCTTGTAAGAAGTAGGTTACAGCTAAACAAAAGACACAAATGTTCTTTCAACATGTATGGGTACATTTTGGGTTGCCCGAATCCATTATTTCTGATCGAGATTCTCGATTTATTGGGAACTTTTAGTCAAGCTTATGGGAACTCATGGACACCAGGTTGAAAAAGAGCATTTCATTTCATCCACAAACTGATGGTCAAACAAAAGTGGTGAACAAAATAGTAGTACATCTTCTTCGTGGTTATTGCAGCAAACATCCTAATATTTGGGATGAGAACCTACACTACATTCAACATGATTATAACCAGGCTAAGCATTCATCGACTCAAACATCTCCAATTGAGGCATGTTTTGGTTATTTTCCAAAATCTCCTTTAGATTTTATCTTTGGGAAGGAATGTTTCTATTTATGGGCATTATGAAATTGATAGAGCAAATAAGTCCATTGAAAACATTCAATTAGTGCATCAAATGGTAGAAGAACAGTTGGAAAAGATCCAAACCAAGTACAAGACAAGACATGAAAAGCATTGTGTTGATCACATTTTCAAAGTTGGAAATGAATTTTTCCTTTACATTAGAAAATATCGGCTTAAAGGAGAAGGTAAAAAGCTAAAACCAATCAGATATGGACCTTTTAAGATTCTTGAACAAATTGGTAACAATGTCTTCTATTTAGATTTGCCTCCTTATATGCAAATGTATGCAGTTGTTAATGTTGAGAATCTGAGATTGTATGAGCCTCCTTTGATTTATGATCAAGGAGAGTATGTTGAGATTCCTTCAATAGATGAATCATCACCATAATATCTTTCAAAATTGCATGAGGATAAAATCCTTGATAGAAAGATAGGAACTTCAAAATGAGGGAATGTGGAGTACCTTTGTGTTGGTCTAAAAGGAACAAATCCAAGAAAAGCTTAATGGAATGAGGTTGGAAAGGTGATGGAGTTGTACCCTCATCTACAGATTGACTGAAATAGTCTTTTGGAGGTCTAAAAGATTCCCAATGGGGAGGAGTGATTCAGGGGATCAAAAAAATGCTCAAAAATCATATTGCTCGAAATTGCTCGAAAATGGTTTCATTGAATATATCTCATCCTCACGATCCCAAAATAACTTGAATGGGCTCAAATGGAGACCGTATGAGGAAGTTATCATGTTCTGTATGTTTTCTCAGACATGCAAAATTTGCTAATTGTGCAGTGTATACAGGCTAACTGTGAAGACCGTATAATCGTACAAATGACATGGAAGGTGTTGACGTGGACCAATTGATGGTCGACATGTGGCATGGTAGTGGTGATTGTTTTTTTGAGGTGGACCAATGACAGGGTGCCATGTGTCCTAGCCAGGGGTTTCCATGTGGCACCCCACCAACATGTAAAATTTTGGTTGAGCTCTATGGGGATCAAACCTACGACCTCCAAACAGGGGGAAAGACTTCATGTAGGTCGGGCCACCAACCCGCCTACAAGGTGTTTCTTACCACTATAAGATGCTAATATTATTTGAGTTTGAAGGCGAGTTCATTCTGGTGAAAAAAAGGTCGGGGCTTAGCCCCAGCCCATGGAGACGACCATTAGCAGTTCACCATATGACTAGCACATGGAAGATATGGAAGGTCAACTGAAACGGGGGCCAACAGTTAGCGCAAGTCACAACCACATGGGCCATGAGACCAGAATCTTTGCCGGGAAGGGCACTGGCCACTTTAACAGCGCACCAAAATATCCCATGACCCAATATGTGCGCGGGAGCTATGTTCTAAGCATGTGAAGCTAGTTTTGGTAGTCTCTGTGTATGGTGGGTTTGTAGAGACAACAAGTATTGGGTAAAAACTTCCAGGAAGGGTATTTTCTTCAATTTTTGGCCAAACCAGGTGCAGAAAGAGCCCAGCTAAGGGTTTTTGGACATTCTGGAGCCATTAGAGCCATCTGTTTTTCATTTTGAGAATTGTAAATCATTTTTTAAAACACTTTGAACATATAATGAAAATAATCCATTTCAAGTTGGACTAGGAGATGTAGCCCAAGAGAGGGGTGAACTCCTTTATCATTTTGTTGTGTTATGTGCTTATTTTGATGGTTGTTTATGACTGTTTATGTTGTTCATTTTAAAGTAAGAACTCAATAATTTCATGTGCTTGCAAATTGATCCAATTTTCCAAGACACATACATTTTCCACTTGCAATTTTGTATATAAAAACCTTTTCATTTTCAGATTACTTTAGGTTACATATCCTTCATTTGTATTAGGACTTCATAAGTAGTGTACCTACATAATTAACAATCTCTTATGACTAATATTGAATCTGGTTGTAACCAAATGGAACCTTCTTAATCAAGTTTAGGAAGCTTTGTTTGAACTCAAAAATTTGGCCCCATGACAAGTCAAATTGTAGGCCACTTGTCTAATGTTCTAGCCTAGGATATGACAGGGTCCATAGAGCATTAATATTAGCTTCTAATGACCCTTATATTTTAGAGAGGTCTACTTATAGGGTTAAGAAAAAGAAACACTTGATCCCCTTCTTCAAAAGAACACTTAGAGTGACGTTGATCTTCCTAGTGCTTAATTATATTTTAAGACAAAACTAGGGTGTCCTTAAGTGTACTAAGAATGGTTGCTTTGGTGGTAAATATGTGATCCATTGCTTGAACTTAATATGTCCCTAGTAAATATTAATCCACTAGATAGTTTTTTCACCATATACAAATTCATATGGTGACATTTTGGCAACACCATGATAAGTGGTATTGTAATACTATTCAGTAAAGGGTGGCCACTAAAACCATTGACATTGTTGATCCAAGTTGAAACATTTTAAATAAATTTCTAGGAACTTGTTGACTACCTCCATTTTACCATTTGTTCATGGATGATAATCCATACTCATTTTCAAGTGTGTGCACTATAGTTTAGACAAATCGTCATATGATTTACTAGTGAAGGTGGAAGCATGTGTCATGATCTATTGCAATAGAATTAGGGATGTCATGAAATTTAAAAATATGATCCATCAATACTCAATTAATAATGGATGGAATAAAAGGGTGTGTTAAGGCAAAAAAGTGAGAATATTTGGAAAGGTGGTCAACTACCACCATGATGAAAATTTTGATGTCCACCTTAGGGAGGCTTACTACAAAATCCATGAAATGGTCATCTTAGATAGTAGCAATGATTTTGTAGTGACTACAATTCCTTGGGGGGTATTTAGTGTTTCCCCCTTGTTCCTTTGATAGTCATTCAAATACAAAGGTATGGATTCCATTTATCATGCCAAGGGAAAAAATAAGTTCTTAGATTATTTGTATGTTTTCTAAAATCTAGGTTGAATTCCAATAGGAAATGAATGTATTTATGCTAACACATATTCTTTTAAAGTAGAAATTTGTACAAAACAAAACACCCTTTATTTCACAAGGTGTCCTACTACCATGTATATCTGGTAGGGGGTTGGAGTCATCCTTGATTCATTGACTAAGTTGAACCATTATATCATTACCCAACCATTCTTTTCATACCTCTTCAACCTAATCAGATACCCATAAGGATAAGGTAAATATGGACCCTTCCTCGTCATATTTTCTAGACAAAGCATAAACCACCACATTCTATTTATCCTTCTTGTATATGATATCATAATAATAACATCTTAGTGACCCACTTGTGCTACTCTAGTGAGGAAAACCATTTTTCCAAAAGGTAATTCAAGATAAGATGGTCCATGTTGATCTAGAAACACATTGCAATTTGATTCATGAGGCTCTAAAAAGTGGAAAAGGCATTGCAATGACCAAAAAGAATCACTAAAAACTCATAATTTCCTTCATGTGTGTGGAAGGAAGACATAATAATGTCCACCTCCTTCACATGAATTTTGTGATACCCAATTGGAAGGTCTAGTTTAGTGAAGACATATGCCTCATGGAGCTCATCCAAGAGGTCATCAATGAATGTGATGGGGAACGTTTCTTTGATCTTCAACTTAATAAGATCACATATGTCATGAAATGTTATAGTTTCCTTCTTTATGTAATACCATGACTATTGAACATGAGTACGGGCTAGTACTAGAACCTATCACACCAACCTCCTATAGTTCCTAAATTATTTTTTTAATTTCAATTTTTTGTGCAAAGTGACTTTATAAGCATGCATGTTGTACAATTGACTACTTTGAATTAGTGGAATTCCATGATCATTCTCATAAAATGAAGGAGGCAACTCATGGGGTGTTTCAAATACTTTATTGATTCTTTCTCAAAACCAACTACTAATTATGGTGAATTTCCTACTTGGATTTGCCCATATTTTGGATGGCATGGAATTGGGAAACAATTCTTGAGAGGGATTTCTTCAAGAGTTTTTCCATACAATGAGAGATGATCATTTTTGGGGAGTTTAACAACATACATTTGAGGGTGTGTTTATTTCCCTTCTTATTGAAGTTCATGTATAAGTCCTTGAAATCCATTGTAACTAAACATAATGTTCACAACCATTCTTCTTTGAGGACTACACCACAAGCTCCCATTTCAATAGAGAATATGTTTAATTTGAGTAAATATTCCCCCATTTGGAGTTTCATATTCTTAGACTTACCAACGCATTTCATCATACCTCCCTTGGCTATCATGATTTGAAAATTGTTCACCACATGGACATAAGAATGGGTTTCTTCATAAAAACAATGATGAATAAAATTATTTGTGTTTATAATATTGATAAATACAAATACCTTTATGTTCTTAATGTAGCCCATCAATTTCAAGGTCTAGGGAGCTAGAATTCTAGATAAATCATGGAGGGAACTTGGGGTTCCTCAGAATGATGTTGCTACGTGATTTCTCAAGGAGGAGGAAATGTAGTATCTTATAAATATAGATCTAAAATGGGTTCCTAAAAAAATTCCTTAAGTGTCCTGGGTTGGGTCATATCTATGAAAAATATTTTATATTTCTTATGTTTGTTTCCTTTGACCCACCATCATTATGATATAAACTTTTAAGACATTGATGTTTGATTGTTTATGTTAGGGTCAACTTATAGAACCTTAAGGGATGGGAATTCAATGGAGTCATTACATATATAGAAGAAGGATGTAATAAGGGAACAAAAGAGGTTCATTTGGTCTACACAATTATCACCCCCATTCTTCTTCAACATTCTGAGAGGCCTCCATACAAGTACATGGGTGATTCATTATGATTTGTGCTCTAATATCTCCTTTAAACAACTAATAGAAAGTCATTTAAAAGAAAATCAATCATGCCTTATGTGTGGACTACGAATTTCTCAAACACCACTACAAAATCTTCAATAGTGTCTTTTTGGCACAACTTGGTCAACTACTCAAAAAAATGACTATTTGTTTCAAAAGCAAGCATTTATGGCCTTCACAAATTGGAAATGGGCAATGTAACACCCATAGGAATTCTTATGCCATTTCCACCATTATGAGTACTACCAATCCAAGTATAACATACCCACCCCAAGTCTCATCAATTCATCAATAATACCTTGGAGAGAAAAGTAGTGTTCCATCTAGGTGACCCATCATATTGAGTTAGAACCATCAAACTTGTTTAGATCTACTTTAAGAACCTTGTTCCACATATGGGAATATTATATTATCTACACAATGAGGAAACTTATATTGACATCAACTTGGCGAAAAAATTGTTATTTCTAGAGTCAAGTACATTTGTAAAGAAAGATCCTAGTGGCAATAAGCAATTTGAAATTTAGGACTTACAAATATCGATTGATGATTATAAATTTGTATCTAAATTGAATGTTGTGAATATAATTTTAATAAGGTTGACATAATTATAGGTTCTAATTGGATGGAAACATTGGGGACGTTCACTCTAGACATAAAAAAATAAATTATTGACAATATATTATGATAAAGAGAAGATAACATTACAAGATTCCATACTGGAGTTGTGCAAAGAAGTTCCCTCATTAGAAGATATAGACCATATACAAAATGCTACAATCCAATGTGACAAGGGGATCACCACAAAATAGTTTTGAAGAATTATAAGAACTTATAAAAGAACAAGATTCTCTAGTAAACAAATTATGTGAACAAAACCAATCTCTCATATCCTACAATATAAATTAGAAGAGTAGTTTAACAAGAAAAAATTCCTCGAAAAACAAATATGATCATTAGATAAAGAAAATGGTGAATTACAAGCAATGATTCAACAAGATGTCATAATTAAATGTCAGTGAGAATCTTAGGAGAAGAAATATGCCAAGAGAAAAATTGACTAAATCTTGTCATATAAAGACAAGTAAATGATATTTACGCTGGAGATGCAGGCTGGAGGAGCTGGAGCCGAGGTCGTCCCTCCCGCAGACCACAGGGTGGAGACCCGCGATCGAAGCCTGTAACGTCCCAAATCTGGACTGCAGAAAGCCAAAGCCTGTAACGTCCCAAGTGCTCTCGAGCCGTGACTGCCAGGAGGATCCATTTCCTATTGAAGGCTTTGGCGTTGGTTGCAAAGGGAGCGCCAGCGCTGGAAATCAGACCTAGGGGCACGCTGCATTTTCATTTTTCACTGATTTTTAAAGGGGGCGCCGAGAGGGAGCCAACGCTCTCCCCTTTGGCCAAAGGGAGCGCCAGCCCTCTACTGAACTTACGCGTCGATTCTAGATTTGATTCAGAACGCCCGTATCTCCACCATAGGAGCGCTGACAAAGATTCTCATGATTTTTCTGTGTGAGCGGGACCCGAGCTGAAAAATCGCCGACTCTGACAGGGTTACCAGAGCTTGGGATCCACGGGACAGGCCCGAACCCAGGGTTCGCGTTCATGGAGGGGTCGGGCACCCCCCAGGCGTCCCCTATGCCTCCTCCATCGATATCGCCTTCTGAGGCTTTCAGCAGGCTCTTGGCAGGTCTCCCACAGAAGAGAAGCACGGAAGCTGTGAAGTTTGTTAAAAAATTGGACGATATTCCGGTGATCTCCCTTCCTCCAGAAACCCCTATCCAAGTTGCTCTGTCGTTGGCCGATCGGGCTCTCATTGGCCAGTTCACGGGGCTATGGCCATCCCCAAAATCCACTGAAAGCTGGGTCAACAGAAAATGGTCGCCGTTGATCAAAGAAAGGGTCACTTCTTACTTTCTGGGGAGAGGATACTTCCTCTTCGAATTCACATCAAAGGATGACAAAGATCTGATCTTCCAAAATGGCCCCTACTTCATGGACCCTCAGGGGCTATACTTGAACAAATGGACTCCGGATTTCGACCCAGCAGTAGATGTGCCCAAAGTAGTCCCGGTGTGGGTCAGACTTCCAAATCTCCCAGTGAACTGTTGGAATGGGGACTCCCTGAGGCACATTGGTAATGCCCTGGGGAAATTTATAGATCGAGAAAACAATAAGGATCAATTTGACTGTGCCAGGATCTGTGTAGAAGTAGATCTGGAGGTGGGTCTACTAGAGGCCATCACTCTAAAGGTCGGAAGCTGGACGCATTTACAAAAACTGGACTATGAGAAACTACCCTTCAAATGCCAGAAATGCCATGTTTATGGCCACTTCGCCAGAGGCTGTCCAACCAACAAAGAGGCTGTGTAGGGAAAGGAGGATGGATGGAACCAAGTCAAGCGATCCAAATCCAATCTCAAGAATCAGAAGCCGGGAGGCCCTAATGGAAAAGGACCCCATCAGGCTATGGTCCAACAGATCCCTCTCAATGCCGATCCAGAAAATAAGTTTGGCCCTCTAAGCTCAAATCCAAAAATCACGCAGGAGGTCGAGGCCCAAGAGGAGACAGAAGCTACCCTGGAGACCGAGGCCCAAAAAATAGCTCCTTCAAGTAAAGGTACTGCCTCAGACTCTCAGAAAGGAACAAGTGCTGACGTTCCTCAAGGTATGAATTTAGAAGGTGAGGAAGAAGAGCAGGAAACGGACGAATCAGAAGAGGAAGGAGAAATAAGAGAGTCCCAAACCTCGGTAAGGAGATCCTTAAGAGGCCATAAAACTGACAGGGAAAAAAGGGAGCAAGAGACCTATAAAGAAAAACTTCAAGGCAGCCAACCAACCTTAGAAAAACTGCTAGCCCCAAAGACTAAGATGCTGAAAAGCCAGCCTCAAGGCTCCAAGGGATCCCACCAGAAACAAAAATAATGAGGGTCATCTCCTGTAATTGCAGAGGTATGGGGTCCAAAGTAAAGGAAGAATCCATCAGAAGTTTGATCAGAACAGAAACCCCAGACATACTTCTCGTCTAGGAGACAAAGCTGGAAGACATAGCCTTCCTTCAAGCGAGCAAGAAACTTTGGATGAAAAGTGATGCAAGAGCCATCCCTGCCCGTGGGGCCTCAGGAGGGATCGGTACTCTTTGGAATGCCAACAAATTTACAGTTTTATTGGAGGTTCGGAACATTCACTGGTTGCTATTGAAAATGCAGAATATGGACACTAAGGAATTTTTTTGTCTTTTCAATGTCTACTCTCCAGTCCAGGTCGGGGAAAAAAAAGACTGTTGGGACTCTATACGGCGCCAAGCAGATTTGACAAATCTGGAGAATATAATTGTTGCTGGAGACCTCAACCTTACTCTTCATCCTTCTGAAAAAAGGGGAGGCAGCATAGTTCGAGATCTGGCAAGGGAATGGGTGGAGGACATCATGCAGGACTGGGACCTACTGGATATCAAACCTTCTTCTGGTAAGTACTCTTGGTCTAATAAAAGAGTGGGCCCTGGTCATATTGCTGCCAGGCTAGATAGATTTTTTATTCAAAGCACCTTTCTATTGCTAGGTTTAGAGCCTAGAATGCATATCCTTGCCAGCAGTGTCTCAGACCATAAGCCCATAAAGCTAGAACTTCTAGCTCATCATGATCTGGGTCCCATCCCTTTTAGATTTATCCCTTTATGGGTAAAGGAGCCAGAATTCATGCAAACTGTCAAGGACTACTGGATTCAGCCTATCAACGGATCGCCTTTCTATATATGGGAGGAAAATCTTAGAAGGGTAAAAAGTGCTCTAAAAAGTTGGGCCAAAACTCTACCCAAACCGGACATAGAAAGGAAGTCCGCTAAAGCTGCTCTTCTCTCCCATCAATCTGGTATGGAGAATGCTACCCTCACAAAGGAGTTATTAGATCAAGAAGTTCAGTTACAACAGTGCTATCACAAGGCCTGTTTAGCTGAAGAAGAGTACTGGAGATTAAAATCTCGCAACCTCTGGCTCAAAGCAGGGGATAGGAACACTGCTTTTTTCCATAAACAAGCCCAGGTAAGAAAATGCTTCAATACCATTTCAGAGATTAAAGAGGATAGTGTTATTCATAAGGATTTTGATCACATAAAGAAAGCAGCCTTTTCACATTTTCTAGACTTGTACAGCGAGGACAAAGATCCAAATCATTATCCAGATCTGTTAAACATTATACCCAAAATCAGAATCTTGAGGCCAAAATGACCAACGATGAAGTCAAAAAGGTTTTGTTTGATATGGATCCTGATAAGGCCCCCGGGCCGGATGGATTCTCTGCCAGATTCCTTCAAGTCTGTTGGCCGATTATTGAAAAGGACCTCCTCAAAATGGTACAGAAGTCTCAAAACGCTCAGAAAATAGATGGTAGCACAAACTCAGCTTATTTATCCCTCATACCCAAGGAAAAAGGCGCTAACATCTTCAGTAGATTCCGTCCAATTTCCCTATGAAACATTGGTTATAAATTAATCACTAAAGTAATTGCAAACAGGCTGAAGCGCATTCTGCCTAAAATAATTCCTGAGAATCAAGGAGGCTTCATTCAAGGAAGGCAGATCGTGGACAATTACATCCTTGTACAAGAGGCAATACACTCAAGTCTTCTCCGAAAAGAGCCAGGTATGGTGGTTAAACTTGATTTAGCAAATGCTTTTGATCGAGTAAATCATAGTTTTCTTTTAAATGTTATGAGCAAGTTTGGTTTTGGAGCAAACTTCATTAAATGGATCCAGGCATGTATCTCGGAGCCATGGATTTCTCCACTTGTAAACGGAAGACCCACTGATTTCTTCAAAGCTTCGAGAGGACTCAGGGAGGGGTGTCCTCTATCCCCTCTTCTTTTTGTCATCCAAGCCTCTATCCTCAGCATCCTGTTAGACAAAAAATTGCAAGAACAAGACATCAACGGACTGTGTATTGCCAGAGGGGTCAAAAACGTTAACCACGCCTTGTTTGCGGATGACACTCTGCTTTTGGGTACAACCTCTCTCTCCTCTGCCTCAAAATTCAAAGCGG